>JAVJIF010017454.1:0-74990 GCA_038442645.1 Agave tequilana
TTTTTGCTTACAAATTTAATTTTCTGAATTGTTTTATCGCAATAGTGTTCTCAATAAATATTCTCGCTTATTTGAAAATAATAAATATATTGAATTATAAAGCGGAAAGTTTTATGAAAGGTAGAGAGATTGAACTAAAAAATGGACAACTTGTAAAAACAAATATATTGAAATATAAGGTATAAAATTCATAATAAAAAGTAAATACACTAAGTTAAGAGGTAGATATGGATATAGGAAGCAGAACAACAGCAGAGCTGTCAGCTGTTGAAAGTCCACATCAACTATCGACAGGCCACTTTAGCTGTCGACAAACCTTTTTTTTTGCTGTCGACAGGGATTTTCCAAGAGATGAAGCCACTACAGTCCAGTCGACATGCCTGTGGCATGACAGACCATTTGACTTTTTTTAGGATTCTATTTTGAATTCTAAATTTGGATTCCTATACACTTTCTTTATTTGAAATTTCTTTTTCTTTATTTTGAATTTAGCTTTCATAGATAGAATAAGACTTTTGTAGGCCTATATAAAAGCCCACGTATTCTTATTTTTTAATGAATCTCTTATCAATCTTTTAATCAATAACAAACTTTTAATCAATAAACTTTTGAGTATTACTCATATTTGCTCGTGGACTCGAGTTGTTCTCTAGGCTCGTCGAATTCCAGTTATTTATTTATCCCTACATGGAGATTTCTTCAGGGTTCGTCAGCGCTAGAACGATATCTAGCCAACGTCACTCATCTTCTTCGCTCCTCGTCTTGCGTCAAGTGGTATCAGAGCTTAGGCAAACGCTCCGACGATGACCAGAGACGACGACAACAGTCCAGCCTCCCCATGAGAGTAGGCGCTGTTGAAGGGAGATTTGGTGCTCTTGAGTTAACTATGGACACTCTAGTCTAAAAAATCAAGTTGCCATCTCTCAAATTCGATGATCGAGACCTTCCTGATAGTGAGTATCGAAGCGGGCATGAACATTCATCGAACAATCTTCCTCCACCACCTCCACCATCATCAGGTAATCCCCATCCACAACCCCCACCACTAAACCAACCACCTCCAAATTCAATCACCACCAGTTCAAACCACCACCACTACTACACACCCTTGCAAACCATCAACGAGTTTACAACTTGTGTTGCTCAAAAATTACAGTACAACAAAAAGATCTCCAACACTACACAACGGCATCCAATCTTCTACTCGAGGTGTTCGGTCAAAAGTAAGGTATGTAACCCTATCATTGATAACGAAAGTTACGAGAATCTTATTTCTAGAACACTTGTGGACTATTTGAAGCTAGAAACGGAACCATACTTGCATCCTCACATCATGGTTGGATCAAGAAGGACTTCTCTATCAAGTAATAGATCGATGTCACATTCCTATTTCAATTGGCAAAATTATCAAGATACTGTTTCTTGTGATGTGGTTGATATAGACACATATTATATTCTTTTGGGGAGATCATGGCATCATGATATTAGTGCAACCCATAGAGGTAAAGAAAAACATCTATATGTTCAATTGAAAGGGTATCATGAGGCCAATTCCACCAGCCTCAAAGCCTACAAATGAAGAAGAGCCTAAGTTCACATTCATGTACAATCAAGGCGAATTCTCCGTGGAGTCAAAGGAGGTCAAGTAAGGCATTGTTTTAGAGGAAATATCTCCACTGCTAAAGTTCTCATGGATTAGTGTAAGGATTAGAGATAGAAAACTAAGAGTTGGGATTTAACTCTTTCACTAATCATGGATTAGTGTAAGAATTAGGCATTTGCCCCAAAAAAGTAGGGGGCAAATTGCATAAAAATTTTCAAATTTTCAAGATTATCCTCTACACTAGTCATAAATTTTTAAAAAAATAACGGTTTGACAAGAGTTAGAGTTAATACCAACTAACTCATGTAGCCAAACAAGACCTCAGGAAAGTTTTTGTATTCCCTCATTATAGTAGAAGCTTATAGACTTCTTTGGGGCTTCTAGTAGCTGGTTAGAGGCCGTGAACTAGCGTATAATCACTTTTTTAATGAAGATGTGACATGATGCGAACAAAGGCAATGAATCCCCAACTATGAACAACAGATATTGAAGAAGAGAAATGATTATTTTTAGACATATAAGGCCCGGAACAACGAAGAAGTAATTGGTTGAGACAGTTAAGAGATCCAATAGTGAAGGTTGAAGGAATTAAGAAGTAGAAACTGGAAATGATGAGGAAATACTCTTCTTGATGGTTTGAAATATACGAAGAATGTAGGAACAAAGATCTTCTAATAATTTGATCTTATCCGCCACTGATCTAGAAGATGGGATATGCACCACATAAGGAAACGAAGTATATCTTTCTTTGGTTTTATGTCCTGATGGCCACCACAAAATATCATCTCCATACTCAGGGACTCTCATTAATGTTGAGAAATTTGGGACTTCATGCATTCTTTTTTTGCACCCCATCCTTTTTTCTTCTTGAAGTATTGAGAAGTTAGAGAGGGATGGGCAAGAGCCTGGTTGCTTCATCTTTTGGGGGGATAATATGATATTAGAATTTTCTTCATTTTGGAGATCAATATTAGAGAATTGTATTCCAATTATGTATGCAAATACATGTGAAATACAAACAAAAGTTTTAAACTTTCAATATTGTCAATTTTTACTAACAATGAAAAGAGACGATAGGATATTTATACAGTTTGTTATTTCTTGATTCAATTGAATTATTGTTTCACATACTATATATGTTTTTTTTTTTTCATTATTTAAACAAAGTCGTAGCCTGGTGCGAGGGGGATTGAAACCGTAGACCTCTTGCTCATTGCAAAAAAGTTTTCATATAGCATGTTGGATAACTTTTTTCAGACTACAATCTCAATTAGTGACATGTTTCATCAAACCCCACCAAAAACCAAAAAGCCCCACCCATCCACAGCTACCACCACCAGAAACTCATGTTAAACTAGCAACAAATCATTTGATGATTTGGAAGCCAAACTTAAAATCAATAGAAATCACGCCAGAGTAAACGTGTGTTGTTCGCTATGGGTCCTTGAGCTCATATTTAGAGTCTATTCAATGACAACGAGTATATCGACAAATATATGAACTCTGAATGTCATTATATATGAACAACAAACCATAGTGTTGTCACTTCGGTAACATTACCTAGAGCTATGACAAAAAAACTATTCCTGTGTTCATACTTATTGATATCAAAGGTTAACAGTCGGATGGGCCCAAATTATCATTGTCGATGGATACTCGTGAAGGATGTGAAAATTGCTTTTAATGTCTGTTCGACAAGTCTACATTGCACACAGGAGCAGACCCACATACACACCAGTACTGTGGGCGACACCGACTCTGGATGTCATTATATATGAACAAAAAATCATAGTGTTGTCACATGGGTACCATTACATAGAGCTATGAAAAAATATTCCTATAGTCAAACTGATATCAAGGTTAACAGTCAGATGGGCCCAAATTATCAATGTCGATGGCTACTCGTGAAGGATGTGAAAAATGCTTTTAATGTCTGTTTGGTAAGTCTACATTGCACACATGGGCGAATCCACATACACAGCAGTATGGGCGACGCTCAAACTGAATTCTATAAAATATATGGGTAGTATATATAGTTTGTAATTTTTTTTGTATATGATATCTTTTTTTTTTAGATTAGTTTTACTAGAATAAATTTTTTTAGAGCTTTAGTTTAAGTGGTAACTTATAAAAATATGTTATTGGAGTTCACAAGTTCAAGTTTTGAGTGTAACTTTTTTTCCTTTTATTTTCTCTTTTTCTTTTTACATATACGTCTACAGTGAAACTTTTTATTATTTACACCCACACTAAAAAATATTGTGTCCGCCGTTAGTTGCACATATCAACTAGCATATAATTAGAGCTCTCCACATATTAATAAGGATTGTGTTTGAGAAACCTCGCCATAAAAAATGTTTGGCTAAAACGACACTGCCTTCTATACATACAGAGCTGAGATTTTGAATATTCTAACCCAATCTCTTCTATATGAATTGGGAGGATCAATTTTGTATATTTTACGTCTTTGTACCTTTTTGAGATTATTTCATTAAATACTTATTAATGAAACGCTGGGTTTTGTCGGCCACAAGTTTATTTCTCAAAAAAAATCTCCTCTATTTAAATTGGTGTAACAAGCATAATTCAAGTGACTCCAGCTAAAACGTGGAGTTTTTAGGTTGACCTCAACGAATTCTATCCCAACTCATATCAAATTTTTCATAGAATCACAGAGGTACTTCATAAAGTGAATTTTCTTTATTTAGAAAAAGAAGAATTACATCAATAATATCCAGGACACCCAATATTTTTCTTCTTGTTCTTTTTCATATAGGGACAGTTTGGATTCAAGGAAGTGGGCGGAAGTGAGTGGGAATTGTTATTTCTCACTTTCGTTGTCCATCAAATATCAGAAAAAGAAAATGGAAAAACCCTTTTTCCTTTTCTCTTTTCCCTTTTTACACAACTACTTTCTCACTTTTAAGATGCTATAGTTAATTTTGTGGTCATGTAAATCTCATTTGTAATAAGTTGTAACTCAAAACAGTTAATTTTATAATCATGTAAATCTTATTTGCATTCTAATTACAGTTCAATTTTTTCTCATAATTAATTTTATTTTAATATTATTTTACGGTTAACTTTGTGTCAACCATTCCACTTTCACTTCTACATTACCTACCAAACACCAGAAAAAACATTACACTTTTTTAATTACACTTTCCAATTACTATTCAAATATCAGAAAGAAACAAAATTCTCATTTTTTAAAAGGAAACGAATCCTACTTCCCACTTTCTCACTTCCACCCACTTCCGGACATCCAAGCCAATTTTCACGGTCCACAAGGGTCCCCAAAGCTGTGAGTCCTAATGATATGCTTTCAAGCATCTCAATGTGCGTTACAGCTAACACAACTAACTGAAACGCCCCGATCTGACGGGTACGGAGAAGCAAATATGTGTGGGCCTCACATTGCCAACTCAGTTTTTTATATTCAAGTGCAACGTCAGAATTTCAAGCGAAAAGATTGAAAATGCCCAGAAACTGACTGAGTGAGATCCACACGCTTTTCCTTCGTTTGTGACCTCCAAGGGATGCACGGTTGTCAGAAGGAAAGCAATTTGCAAGACTTGGTGCCTTTCTACTGTCAGGGCTTTCTCCTTTGTTAGTCGCCAGTTACTGTATCTTGACCAAAAGGTAATTTCATCAAAAGCAAATTTCCAATTGGATACTTACTCTTCTTGTCTCTCTCTGTAGACAGAGGTACAACATCCATCAAGAACAAAAAATGCCAGCCAGACCTCTCTTTCATGAGAAGCCTGACACACCACCCAGCCCTTGACTGTTAGAGACACGCATTTTGGTGAAGAGACTTTTTGTCTCCATTTCTAACGGGTATAGGGTTTCCCCTCCCCGTTTTGTGCTATGCTGGATGTGTCGTGCGTCTTTTCTATTGTTACTTTGTGCATGTGCTTGTGGTTAATCATCAGTCTACATGTATCATATTCACATATGTCGCACCCAATGAGATTCGAAACGGTGCCCGTTGGAGAGCAAACCTAACGACTTACCGTGTGACCATATGGGAGACTTGTGCGCATGACTCTTGTATTTCAGATATTTGCGTTGCGAAATTTAGATGATATGATATCAAATATTACTCCTGAGATCGACGTTTGTGAAACTTGACAATATGATCAGTACTTATAAAAGAAAACTATTGTGAAGCAAATTAATAATACATAGACAAAAAGCAATAAGAAAAATATGAGGATTTAACATGATTCGGCCTAAACTTTACCTACGTCCACAAGGAGAGAATTTGAAAGAACTTTATTAACAACTTGATACAAATAGATCTAACCTTCATTTTGATGCAACAAGAGTATTCACCTTCTTTTTTAATTTAGACCTAGATTATAAGAGTATTACCTTATCTCTTAGCAGCTTCATCTTGATCCTCTCTTTCTTGGCTTCCTTCTGATATTCTTTGCTGGAGATATTCTTTTTGTTTAAGACAATTATAATACTAGGTTACAACATTTATTTATAGAATTTTACAAAACATTCTATTTGGACAATGAGATAATCTTGGCCATTGGGTACTTGAAGAATCTTGATCAATCCTATTAGGGGTTGATCTCCTTGTTCCGGTAGAATTCTAAATCGTTTAATCTTTAGAAATAAACCCTTCATTGAATAGAAACTGAGTCCTATTCTTACTCCCTAGAAAAGCAAACTGCGCCTAAAAAGGAAACTGATTCTGCTTCAGAAACTCAGCCATTAGTCGACTAGTTCATATGATTAGCGACTAATTCTTGAAATTAGTCGACTAATGCACTAATATAGTCGTCTACTGTAAACTGCTTCCTCTCTGTATCCTACCTAGTCGACTATATAGTCGACTAGTCTTATATTAGTCGACTAATATTCTTATAGTTGACTAACTTGTTCCACCTAGGCTCTGTTTCTCCTGTTTCATGTCATCGTCTTCTCCAACTCAATTGAATCTTCTTGAACTATCATCTCCTCTTGAAAATTACGACAAATCCTAACATTTGTTAGTTTCTTATTTTCTCTTTATAGATATATGCCTCTCAAAATTTTCACATCTATATTAGGAAATTACCCACCATATATGAGAGGAGCCTAGAAATTTCCCCTCCCATAATTCCAATATCATGTTTGAATTCAAGAGTACAAGAGACATTTTTTCTATAATATGAAGAATATGAGGGCCAAGGGAGAGGCTATTTAAGATTAGGGTTTCGAAAATGACCTGTTATGGTCAAGGATTTTCAAACGTCAAAGTCAGATATGTAGGTGTAAATCAAATTTATCCTATATATAATCTAGACATTATAAAGCTTGTTCTTGTTTTCAAATGGCAATGGCACCTTGTTCCTTCTCTTTTTAAAATTTTTAATTCATAATGGCCATGTGTGTTTTAATTAATTGGTTTGCTGGAATCCGCAGATTAAATTGGTGGGAAGCTTCATATATTCATCAGGAGGTCAATTAAAAGTCCTAATATAAACGTATCCAATAACCCAACTCCTATATTTTTGTTGAAAATAGGTCTTGTAGCACATAGCATGTACTTTTATTTTTAATTAAAATGCAAATAACATAGAAAGACAAGGCAGATACATATTGTACTCTATTATATATAATTAGAGAGAGACTTATGTTGTTCCAGAAGGATTCAGACTCGAATCTTTCCCACTCAAATACCAACATCAGACATTCAGATACAAGATACATATAGTTAAAATTGATCTATATTATTTAAAGTAACTAAAAAAAAAAAAAAATCAAGTGTTTTGAATATTTTTGCCCAATCTATAACGCGGCGGAAAATAAATGGCTGAAAGTAATAAGTTGGTTAGATTTATGTGTTTAGACATACAAATTCTCGATTCGGTCATTTTATCTTGATCTAAACATTTAAAAACCCCAACAAACCAATTGTTGTTAGGAACCAACTCACTATTTAGGCCGTCCGTTTTTTTTCTACTTGATACTTGGGAAAAAATATTTAAAATACTTAATTTTTAGTTTATAGATACTTGAAATAATATAGATAAACTTCAACGGAATGGATTTTGTATTCGGATGATGTATGATTGTATTTGAGTGGGAAGATTTCGGACTCGAATCTTTCCGGAACTACACAAGTCTATCTCATATAATTATATCAATTAAGAAGAAGAATAAAAAACCACATAGAAGAATGGCAGAAAGATAAATTCCTGTTGTTAGCATTTAGAAACGATTGGAGAATAAATATATTCTTCACTTTAGTCTTTGGGTATATTCTATAAATTGTAGAATGATCAAATTTTAGCTGGAGAGTAAACTATATTAGATATTTTTAGAAACACTAAGAATTTTCAATACATACAAACAAAGATGCCCTCAGCATGCAGATCAGAATCCCACTTGAAAAATTAAAATTAATTTGATGAAATTCGGAATATGTGAATATTTGCATATTCTAGTCAGCCAAATTAAATTTCTCCAAGCTTCACATATGGTCACATGGCCCTTTTATTTGTCCAAATGGAATATCATCATCATAATTAAAATAAGCAAGAGATTTTTCCCTATGAGAATATTTGTGTTTTTGAAGGAAACAAATTAAGAATAATGAAGAGCAAAGACCTTGTATTGCCGATATTATCTATATCTTGAGATTCTCGATCTACACACACATGTTGTAAACAAAACACTGACAACTTGTTCAATATCTTATATTTGTCAAACTGCTTTTGGCATTTCTGTCACTACATCAAAACTCTAAAGTTATAAATCGAGTGTTCTTTTTGTAAGATCAAAACTGATACTATGTTATAACTCCTGTCACCACATCAAAGGAAGCGGTTGAGCTCCTTTGCGCAAAGGACCAGGATGGTCCTTCGTGCGATGTGGGTCGTCTATCATCTGTGATGGACGACCGATGGGAAGAGAGAAAAAATGTTTTGTGAAGAGGCAAACAAAAAGTATTTTTATTTTTTTTCTCTTTCTATCAGGCTGTCCATCAGCTACAAATGGACAACAGACATCGCGCAAAGGACCGGATACTCTTTCGCTCGAAGGAGCTAACCCGCTCCCTCACATCAAAACACTGACATTATGATGAGAGTTGAGAATAATATTGAGGAATCAGGTTCTCACTCGAATTATTTGTATCATTTTACATCCCGGTTATTTTGGCCTATTAATTGGCCTCGTGATCATTCACATGAAGCATCCAAGCAACTCAATAGGCAGACTAGAACTCGCTTTCACGAAGATTAATCTCTCTTCAAGCGTGTGACCAGAACCCCCCGCATGTTAACTCTGCGTCCCCAGCGAAATCAATTAAAAGACAGAAAAATGGTCATGAGATGAATTAAAAATTAGAAAAGGAACACAACGAGAGGTCCTCATGGGATCATTCACAGGCTCCTTCTTAATTTGCAGATGCAAAGACTTTTCTCCTCTCTTGCTCTCTCTCTCTATCTATCTACTATAAATACGACCCCCATCAGCTTTAGTTTCCACAGCTAACAACACACACAAGTTTGAGTGGGAAAACAATCAGAAGAGAGCCAAGCTTTTGAAAGAGATGGCTTCTTTCCCAGTGATCACATGGAAGAGTTGTTAATCTCACATTAAATATTAAGTGGCCCACTACCCTAATTAATTGGATTCCCTAATTATGGTTAACTGATATTATGTATGCCCAAATTAAAGTTACATTTGTATAAAATTATTAAATAATCTTTTGTGGTATTAAGGGACCATGATGGGTGGTTTTATCACAAGGGATTAATTGCAATTGTTGACCCTCATCTCTCCTCCTGAAAAGAAAACAACCCTCCCTCTTTCATTGTGAGTTCCATCATTATTGTGCTTGGGTTTGTGAAAAGAGAAGGAGACAGAGAGAAGAAGGGTTTGCAATTAGGGTTTGCAAGGATTAAAGAGAAGGACTGAGATCTTCTTCAACATACCTCCATCATTCCGCTAATGGCTTCAGGTATGTAATTTATGTGTATAGTTATTTATGAGATTCTTCTTGAGATGTAATTGATTCTAGATCCTTAAAATTGATTCATGAAGTATTAAAGTTTTATTCTAACATTTGGTATCAGAGCCTCGTTATAGAATCTTTGCATCTCAGAATTATGAACAATTCTTGTAGATCTAAAATTCAGAAATTAGGGTTTTTGATTAATTGTTTCAAAATGAAATTTTTGATCATTTAATTGTAGAATTTTAAGAGGATTTAATAGCCCTAATATTCTGTTCATATTCCTCTAATTGTGCAATTAATTGGGATCAAAATTCAGGAATTAGAAACCCTAATTTTCCCTAAATTTCTGGCTTCAGTCGATTAAACAGGAACTGCCATTTGATAACTGTTTCGTCGACTGTTAGTCGACTAGCCCATAACACTAGTCGACTAAGTCCTTTTCCAGAAAGTTAAGAACTCTCTGTTTCACTTCAGGAGTCGACTTGATATTTTGAGTAGTCGACTAATAATGGTATAGTCGACTTATTCCCTCACTATAGTCGACTAACAGGTTGACCCGAAAGTTGTTGGGTTCTCTGTTTCTCTGTTAGTCGACTAACCTTTCTCTGATAGTCGACTTGCTTTACCTTAGTCGACTAACCTAAAATGTATAGTCGACTTGACTTGACCCTAGTCGACTGGGACTTCCACTATAGTCGACTTATTTTGTTCCAAGTCGACTAGTAGTTCCTTGACCAGTCGACTAATGTATGTTTAATTCAATCATAATGTATGTTACACATTTGATGTTATGGTGTTAATATTGATTGATATTGGTCAAGTGTCAACATTGGAGTATTATGGAATAACTCAATTAAAGGATTAGAGAATATTATTGGTTAGTTTTATATTCATACGGTTTATTGATTTAGTAGTTGCCAAAGTGACCTATATTAGTAAGCCTTATGAATATACAACTACATAAAAGATTTTTCAATAAGGGTGACATTAAGGTCAATAATATTCTCGATGGCGGTTCTAGTTAGGAGATTGGGACTCGCCCAAAGGAGTCTTTTTCAAATAATTACGAACCGGGTAGGGTAGTGTAATTTATGCAACTTAGTGGTGTAGAATTGGATACCCAAAGGTAACATGACTTACTGTCTAAGTGGCATAAATTATATTAGACCTACATAGGTGATAAAAGGTCTCACCTATATAGAGTGAATGCTAGATATGCTTAGGTTTCGCCCAAAGGAGAAATCAAAGTGATATCAATAATTCATCTTCATAAAATTTAAATGTTTTTGTATTGATTCGAGGCCTTAATGTGAGCATTGTCCTATTTTGTTTCAGCGAACGTTCCCACTTCCCTTCACTCTCATGCAACTAGCATTCCAGCCCTGAATGGTACAAACTTTTCTGAAAGGTTTGAGCATATCCAATTTACACTGGGTGTACTGGATCTTGACATGGCTCTACTAGTTGAGAAACCTGAGGAAGTCACTGCTGAAAGCACAGCAGATCAGGTTAGCCATGCCAAGGCCTGGGAAAGGTCGAACAGACTCAGTCTTATGTTCATAAAGATGACCATTGCCAACAATATCAAAACTTCACTCCCTCAAACTACTAATGCATCAGAACTTTTAACTGCTGTAAAAGACCGGTTTAAATCTGCTGATAAGTCATTAGCTGGCACCCTTATGGCTGAAACTAACTACCATGAAATATGATGGTAGTAGAGGAGTCCAACAACACATTCTTAATATGACTGATAAAGCTGCCAAGTTAGGAACACTGGGAATGAAAGTGGATGAATCCTTCTTGGTACATTCATCCTCAACTCACTTCCTCCTCAGTTCGGACCATTCAAGATTCACTATAATACTCATAAGAATAAGTGAAATCTGAATGAGCTGACTGGTATGTGTGTTCAAGAGGAAGTGAGACTGAGGCAAGAAGGACATCACTCAGTGTTAGCAGTAACTCAAGGAGCTATCCATAAGAAGGGAAAGTATGGAAGAGGTAAGAGGTTTCCACCAAAGAAAGGGAATGAAACTGGGAAAAGTAGCCAGGATCATGGAAGGACTTTCACTGTCAAATGCTACTTTTGTGGCAGAAAAGGACATGTGAAGAAGGATTGCAACAAGAGAAAGGCTTGGTTTGAAAAGAAAGGTATGAATCTTTCTTTTGTATGTTATGAATCAAATCTTGCTGAAGTTCCTTCTAATACTTGGTGGATTGACTCTGGAGCCACAACTCACATAACTAATTCAATGCAGGGATTCCTTACAACCAGGAAACCGAAGGAAAGTGAAAGATTTGTCTTTATGGGGAACCGTCTCAAAGTGGAGATCGAGTATGTTGGAACTTATCGACTACTCTTAGAGATGGGTCATCAGATGGATCTTGTTGACACTTTTTATGTACCTTCGATTTCTAGGAATTTAATGTCATTATCCAAATTAGATGTTGTTGGATATTCAGTTTTATTCAGTTGTGAAAAACTCAATTTAATGTTTAATTCAATGTCGGTTGGACATGAAATTTTATGTGATGGTTTATATAAAATTTCCTTGAATGATGAGTTTGCACAATCTCTTTTAACCTTGCATTCAAATGTTGGTTCTAAACGTGGCTTAATTAATGAAAAATCCTCTATCTTGTGGCATAGACGACTGGGGCATATCTCCAGGGATAGAATTGAAAGATTAGTGAAGAATGGGATTTTAGATAACCTAGACTTCACTGATTTTGGTGTTTGTGTGGATTGCATAAAAGGAAAGCAAACCAAACACACCAAGAAAGGTGCCACAAGAAGTAAAGAGCTTCTTGAGATTATTCATACAGATATTTGCGGACCACTCTCTATTCCATGTTTTACGGGAGAGAGATACTTCATTACCTTTATAGATGATCTGTCTCGTTATGGTTATGTATATCTAATTCATGAAAAGTCTCAGGCTGTTGACATCCTTGAGGTGTTCATTACAGAAGTCGAGAGACAATTAGATAGAAAAGTTAAAATCATAAGATCAGATCGAGGTGGTGAGTTTTATGGAAGATATGATGAGTCAGGACAAAATCCTGGCCCATTTGCCAAATTTCTAGAAAAGCATGGTATTTGTGCTCAATACACAATGCCAGGTACGCCTCAGCAGAATGGTGTTACTGAAAGCGAAACCGAACACTTATGGATATGGTTAGGAGCATGATGAGCTTCTCTAATGTACCTAATTCATTGTGGAATGAAGCCTTAAAGACTGCTATGTATATCTTGAACAGGGTTCCTAGTAAAGCAGTCCCAACAACTCCTTTCGAGTTGTGGACTGGTAGGAAACCTAGTTTAAGACATTTACATGTTTGGGGTTGTCCAGCAGAGGCTAGAATATATAATCCACAAGAAAAGAAATTAGACTCAAGGACCATATCTGGGTATTTCATTGGTTATCCAGACAAGTTTAAAGGGTACAAATTTTATTGTTCTAACCATAGTACAAGAATTTTTGAAACTGGTAATGCCAGATTCCTTGAGAATGCGAAATTAGTGGGAGTGATGAACCAAAAAAGGTAGATCTTGAAGTGATAAGGGTAAATATCCCAATACCCTTTACTTCAAGAGAAATTGTTGTCCCTCAGCTTGATCATCAAGCTGAGATACCAGAACAACATAATGATATCGGTTCACCACTTCATGAGGATATCGCCATTGAAAATGTTGTAGAACCACCACAACCGGCAGCTTTGAGGAGATCTCAAAGGGAAAGAAGATCTGCCATTTCAGATGATTATGTGGTGTATCTACAGGAATCTGATTTTGATATTGGGATTAATAAAGATCCAGTTTCATTTTCACAAGCCATAGAAAGCAATGATTCTAGTAAATGGATTGATGCTATGAATGAAGAGTTGAAATCTATGGACGAAAACAAAGTCTGGGATCTCATCGAATTGCCTAATAACTGTAAGAAAGTCGGGTGTAAATGGGTCTTTAAGACCAAGCGCGACTCCAAAGGCAATATCGAACGATATAAGGCCAGACTTGTGGCTAAAGGTTTCACTCAAAAAGAAGGCATTGATTATAAAGAAACCTTCTCTCCAGTATCAAAGAAGGACTCTTTTAGAATCATCATGGCCCTTGTAGCTCATTATGACTTAGAGTTACATCAAATGGATGTGAAAACAGCTTTTCTGAATGGAAATTTGGATGAGAAAATTTACATGGAACAACCTGAAGGGTTCGCAAAGAAAGGACAAGAACACTTGGCTTGTAAATTACAGAAATCCATCTACGGACTGAAACAAGCTTCCAGGCAATGGTATATAAAGTTTAATGATACCATTACCTCTTTCAGATTTACAGAAAATACTGTTGATCAGTGTATATATCTGAAGATCAGTGGGAGCAAGTTTATCTTTTTGGTTCTGTATGTGGATGATATCTTGTTAGCCAGTAGTGATATTGGTTTGCTGTATGAAACTAAAGACTATCTTACCAAAAACTTTAAGATGGTTGATATGGGTGAGGCAGCTTATGTCATTGGCATAGAGATCTTCAGGGATAGATCTCGAGGATTGCTAGGACTGCCTCAGAAAGGTTATATCAATCGAGTCTTGGAAAGATTTCATATGGAATTATGTTCAGCCAGTTGTGCACCCATTATGAAGGGTGACAAATTAAGTGGGAGCCAGTGTCCTAGAAATGACTTAGAAAAGGGTCAAATGCAGAAAGTTCCGTATGCGTCAGCTGTTGGGAGCTTGATGTATGCACATACTTGTACCAGGCCAGATATCAGTTTTGCTGTTGGGATGTTAGGAAGATACCAGAGTAATCCAGGAATGGAGCACTGGAAATTGGCAAAGAAAGTAATGCGGTATCTTCAAGGGACGAAGGATCATATGCTCACATATAGGAGATCAGATCAGTTGGAAGTGATCGGCTATTCGGACTCAGATTTTGCTGGTTGCCCAGATAGCAGGAAGTCTACCTCAGGCTTTATTTTCATGCTGGCAGGTGGGGCAATCTCGTGGAAGAGTGTAAAGCAGTCTATCACTGCTTCATCCACGATGGAGGCTGAGTTCATAGCTTGTTTTGAGGCCACGAATCATGCATTATGGTTACGTAATTTTATCTCAGCACTTGGTGTAGTTGATTCTATTGCCAGGCCGCTGAAGATATTTTGTGACAATACAGCAGCCGTTTTCTTCTCTAAGAATGAAAAGTACTCTAGTGGTTCCAGACACATGGAACTTAAGTACTTGGTGGTTAGAGAAAGAGTTGAGAAACAAAAGGTGTCTATTGAGAATATAAGTACCACTTTAATGGTTGCTGATCCATTGACCAAGGGATTACCTCCAAAGACATTCAAAGAACATGTTATTAGAATGGGTCTTTTGAGTAATCTGTAATGTATGTTTTGGTACTTATGTAATTGACACTAATGCGTAATAAAAGTTTGTTTCTGTATTTCCTGTTATCCAATTATGTGTGCACATATTATGTATGGATGTTTGTTAAACAGGAAATGTCTTGACAAGACAAATTACAGGGGTCATTTTGGTTATGGACTCAATTAGTAAGGGTTATCAATGTTGTGGTACGTAGAAAAGGAGTATGACATAGATGTTGTATAACCGCTATGACTCACATTAGTGGTCCAAGCTAATTGCAGTATTACAGTATCTAATTATTTGGGCTTATCAGTGGTTGTTTTTAAAAATTCGTGATCACGTGTCAAAGTTTTTTAGTATGGAATCCAATGGAGTCAAAATGTTTTGAAAATGAGTCTTTTATTTGTTTTCTAAAGTTTTTATCTTAATCGGCTAGTGGTCCAAGTGGGAGAATGTTAATCTCACATTAAATATTAAGTGGCCCACTACCCTAATTAATTGGATTCCCTAATTATGGTTAACTGATATTATGTATGCCCAAATTAAAGTTACATTTGTATAAAGTTATTAAATAATCTTTTGTGGTATTAAGGGACCATGATGGGTGATTTTATCACAAGGGATTAATTGCAATTGTTGACCCTCATCTCTCCTCCTGAAAAGAAAATAACCCTCCCTCTTTCATTGTGAGTTCCATCATTATTGTGCTTGGGTTTGTGAAAAGAGAAGGAGACAGAGAGAAGAAGGGTTTGCAATTAGGGTTTGCAAGGATTAAAGAGAAGGACTGAGATCTTCTTCAACATACCTCCATCATTCCGCTAATGGCTTCAGGTATGTAATTTATGTGTATAGTTATTTATGAGATTCTTCTTGAGATGTAATTGATTCTAGATCCTTGAAATTGATTCATGAAGTATTAAAGTTTTATTCTAACAAGCGTTCAATGGAGAGGAGAGGGGAGCAGCGATGGGAGTTCTTCGCGACGCCTGCGAGAACTGGGGTTTCTTTGAGGGACAGTTCAGCTCTATAGCCAACTTGTGCTTGTCCTGATTCTTGATCTAATGGAACATTTTGTTTGATTTTAGCTACTGAATCATGGAATCTCGCATGAGTTCATGGACAAAGTAGAGAGGCTCACCAAGGAGCACTACAAGAAGTGCACGGAGCAAAGGTTCAAGGAGTTTGCGAGCCAAGCACTGGAGAAGGGCGAGGAGCTTGACACCAGCAACATGGACTGGGAGAGCACCTTCTTCTTGCGCCATCTTCCCGAGTCCAACATTTACGAAGTACCTGATCTTGATGATGAGTACAGGTAACAATCCTAGCTCCATTCATATTTAATTGTTGAAGGGTTTGTTGTGCGCCGATGACAACAACCCCAAGAGGATCTCACAAATCTCCACAAGCACAATGAACACCCAACAGCACAAATAATCACCAGAGAAAAGAACACACGCAAACAACCAATTTAACGAGGTTCGGCCTCAATGCCTACGTCCTCGGGGCAATCAGAGAGAGATTTAATTGCTATGGAAGAAGATTACAATGGCTAGCAGCCTCTTTGAATGCAAGAGAGCTCCAGCCTTTTCTTTTTCAAGGATCTTCTACAAGATACTAACCCTAAAAACCAACAACAGCCCTTAAATACTCAGATTTTCGGATCAGCAGATTTACGCCAAAACCCGACTGTCGGTCGACCGGTCGGTCGCCCGAATTCAACAGAGAGTTGGGCACTTACAGTCAGGGAATTACGGTTGACTGGCCGGTCGACCGCCTCTGAACCCTGTGCATGCCGTGCATGTCGGTCGACCGGCCCGGTCGACCGGCCAATCTGCACCTGCTGCTGTTGGCTTGTTTTCTGCTGCTGTTTTCCTTCGTCTTCGTCGTCAACTTCCTCGGCGATCACTCGACGACCCCTCGACGATCCTTATCAACTTCCTCATCAGTAAACTCTCTCTTTCCAACAATTCTTCACCTCGGCGAAGATTTTTCCTAAAATCTGAGCCGATCTCCAACGAACCCCAGTCCATCACCTGGCGAAATCGACACACGATCTCGGCGAAATCGACACACGATCTCGGCGAAATCGACACACGATCTCGGCTTGGAGTCTGTAGCTCAACTATCCACTGGAAAGCATCGTACATGCCTTCCCTGCACTTCACCTTAGGAGAATTTTCATACATGCTGATCACCAACATGGCTTCTACTTCGCAACTTCACGATCTCATGAAGACTTCCTCACGAGCCAACACTGTCTCTCCAACTGACTAGCTCTATCTAGTCTACCTGTCTTCCACTGACGGTCCACCAAGTCTGTGTAGAGCCCACCAAACATCATCGGCTTCAACTGGATGCACACCCCTCCTTATGCAAGCTCAACATCTTCTCACCGGAAGATCACATGTTCATCGAGATCACAACACCTCACCACTACGTGAAGTCCAACTAGCCACAACGCTTCACCTCTACGTGAAGCCTCTCCACCTCTACTGAAGCTCCATCTGGCCACAACTCTTCACCTGTGCATGAAGTTCTACTGGCCACAACACTTCACCTCTACGTGAAGTTCCATCGACCACAACTCTCCACCTCTACGTGAAGATCCAAACAACTTCTCGAGAACCCAAATATCTTCATAAGAGTTGCATCACCAAATGGCTGCGCCTTTACGGCTGCCTACGTACCTTTGCCCAAAAGGATCAAGCCAACCGTAGTTCATTAAAGATGAGCTTCATCAAGCTCAAGCACTGATACCTCTATTTGCAGCAATGAACCTGTCTGACCGAGTCATATGAACCTCTTCCCGACCATCATGGAGAACAACGGCCTTCAACTTCATCTTGTCACGATCATAAGCTTGAGATTCATGCTTCTTTCCCCACAAGCGTGGTTTCACCTTTGTTCCTATAGCTGCAAACAACTCGACATCCTCAACAATGTCGTCAACCTGTTCAGCATCACCTTTTGTATCATGATCTCCACCCGATGTCACCTCCGATGCAGTTCCCTTTGATGCCGAACCAACAGGAGATGATGGAGTAGCATCAACCTCCACCCGTTGCGATCCTTCCTTGGTCTTCGTCCTCTCCACCTGCTGAGAGACGGTGGACTTCAACACTGAAGTCTCTCCAAAAGTGACATGCCTGCTCATCACGATCTTCTTGTCTTCTGGGTCCCACAACCTGTAACTGTTTCCCTTGACGCCTAAATAGACAAACCTCTTTGCTCGCGGATTCACCTTGCCATTCTTGGCACTGAAGTAGGCCGACTTCCAAACTCCCACAGCAAATAATGATCTTGAGCAGCTTTCCCAGACCAAATTTCCAACGGAGCTTTACCTCCAATCGCAGTCGATCTGTTCATGAGATGGCTAGCATACTCGGTCGCCTCAGCCCAAAACGACCTGTCTAATCCTGCATTAGACAACAACCTCTGAACCTTCTCCAGTAAGGGACGGATCACTTCTTTAGCCAACCCATCTGTTCCTGTTGTGAAGTGAGTTGTAATACCTGTGTTCTGGCCAAATTGTAGGAACTGGTATATGTCCTTTTCAACATTACCAATATGAAGCTCCTTTATCTTCCTACCTATCTGCCTCTCCATTCTTCCTCTCCACTTCACCAACACATCTAGGGCTTCACCCCTTTGTCTCATGGGATATATCCAAACCTGCCTAGATGAACCATCAATAAATGAGACAAAGTACCTGTGACCTCCAAGCGATGCCGTCTTAGCAGGTCCCCATACGCTCATGTGAACACAATCAAGAAGACCTTCATTGCGGTGAGTACTGGTGCTGAATCTCACCTTCTTCTTGTCCAGAACACTGTGTCCACCTTCCAACTCGCAGGTAGCAGCACCTTCCATTTCCTTCTTTGCAGGAGCTCGCAAAGATTCTTCTTCTTCCTGTCCGACCTTTCCTTGCCAGACATCTGGGCCACCAACATCTGAATAACTCGAAGTCTCCACCTGATCTGTAATCGCACTACCCTTCAAGTAGTAGAGGTTTCCTTGGCGGACGCCCTTCATCACCACCATCGAGCCCTTGATCATCCTGAGATTGCCATCTCGAACAGATATCACCATGCCCGATGCTTCCAAAGTGCCAACTGAGATAAGATTCCTTTTGAGCTGAGGTATATACCTCACCTCCTTCAACTCTCGAACTATCCCATCATCCATCTTGATGTGAACTGTACCCATCCCTTCTATATTACACGGATGGTCATTCCCCATGACCGTGTAACATCCATCCAGCCTTTTAAAGCTAGATAACCAGGCCCTGTTTGGGCACACATGATAGGTGGCTCCGCTATCCAAGACCCACTCAGCACTATCTGAGTTACAAACAGTAGGGGTAGTAACCGAGAGAGAGAACACTGAAGAGTCATCATCCGATCCATCCGCTTGTGCGAGATTCGCCTCGGTCTTTGACTCCACCTTCTTACCTTTGGCCTTCGGACATTCTGCTTTCCAGTGTCCTAGTTCCTTGCATAAGGCACACTGATTCCTTTTCAGATTTCTGAAACTCGGCCTGGATTTTGATCTTCCTCTAACCTCCTTGCCCTTCCTCGATGAACTTCTGCCTCTTACTTCCAGTGCCTCCACCGATGAGCTTGACCTAGAAGGATGTCTCTCCTTCTTCCTCGTCTCATAACTAGTCAGTGCAGACGACACCTCATCATAATCCAAGGTCTGCCTTCTATTGATGAAGGTCAGAGTGAATGTCTCATACTCCTCCGCCGGGAGTGAGTTCAGAAAGATGATCGCCTTATCTTCCTCATTTATCGTGACATCTACGTTTACCAAGTCTGTAAGAAGCTTCGTATATCGGTTGATGTGCTCATTCACTGTGCTCCCCTTCTTCATCCGAAACTGATACAGCTTACTCTTAAGCTGCAACCTGGACTCAACACTCTTCGTCAGGTATTTCTTCGCAAGGGTTTCCCACAGTTTCTTCGCCGACGTCTCATGTTATGTAAGGTATTTTATGTCTTGCGACAAACATGAACGAATCAAGCCACATGCCGACCTGTTCATCTTTGCCCACTCTTCTTCAGTGGTCGTGTTCCTCTTCTTCTCCAGTAGGAGAGTGTCCTCGAGGTTCGATGCATTCAGCGTATCCATAACCTCACATCTCCACATCCCGAAGTTATTTGTACCATTGAACTTCACCACGTCGATCCTCGGATGAGGATGCATGGTCTTAACAGAAGTACTTTCCTCTGCCATTGAGATTTCTGATCCTCTATCTATGCGGAAGAATAACCAACTGGAAATAGATCTCTACTCAGAAAAAAAACGGATTTTTACCTGTCCCTTGAAACCCTAGATCGAGTTTCTCTCCGGATCTACTCCACCACAGATTCAACGAGCCCTCCTTGTATCCTTCTGAGATCGACACACGATCTCCTCGAACACCAATATCTCTGATCTGAGATCGACACACGATCTCCTCCGGATCAGATCTCAAGCCCTTCGAATCCTCAGAAATCCCAAGCGCAACCTGGATGCTCTGATACCACTTGTTGTGCGCCGATGACAACAACCCCAAGAGGATCTCACAAATCTCCACAAGCACAATGAACACCCAACAGAACAAATAATCACCAGAGAAAAGAACACACGCAAACAACCAATTTAACGAGGTTCGGCCTCAACGCCTACGTCCTCGGGGCAATCAGAGAGAGAGATTTAATTACTATGGAAGAAGATTACAATGGCTAGCAGCCTCTTTGAATGCAAGAGAGCTCCAGCCTTTTCTTTTTCAAGGATCTTCTACAAGATACTAACCCTAGAAACCAACAACAGCCCTTAAATACTCAGATTTTCGGATCAGCAGATTTACGCCCAAAACCCGACTGTCGGTCGACCGGCCGGTCGACCGACCTCCACCCAGGTCGACCGGTCGGTCGCCCGAATTCAACAGAGAGTTGGGAACTTACAGTCAGGGAATTGCGGTCGACCGCCTCTGAACCCTGTGCATGCCGTGCATGTCGGTCGACCGGCCCGGTCGACCGGCCAATCTGCACCTGCTGCTGTTGGCTTGTTTTCTGCTGCTGTTTTCCTTCGTCTTCGTCGTCGACTTCCTCGGCGATCACTCGACGACCCCTCGACGATCCTTATCAACTTCCCCATCAGTAAACTCTCTCTTTCCAACAGGGTTGCTATCTGCAATTTATTCTAGACAATATGCAAGATTAATTTTGTTACTTTTTCTCTTGCACCTGCGTGTGCCTGGAAGCTCTGTAGCTCAAGGAGGGTTTTTTTTTCCTCCTCTTTTCTTTTGTATTTCCGGAGCGTTTTCTTATTAATGAAATGTGAAAGACCTTGACAGTTCACCGTTTACTCTCAAAAAAATATGCATGATGAAATAATAATCGATTTTGCAGGAAGGCGATGAAGAAATTCTCACTAGAACTCGAGAAACTGGCAGAAGGACTGCTGGATCTGCTGTGTGAGAATCTGGGACTAAAAAAGGGGTACTTGAAGAATGCATTTCAAGGATCAAAGGGACCGAATTTTGGCACCAAGGTCAGCAACTACCCGCGATGCCCGCGGCCAGAGCTGTTCAAGGGCCTGAGGGCCCACACTGACGCCGGTGGCATCATCTTGCTCTTCCAAGACGACAAGGTCAGCGGTCTCCAGCTCCAAAAAGATGGCCAGTGGGTCGACGTGCCCCCGATGCGACACTCCATTGTTGTCAACATCGGTGACCAAATCGAGGTCAGTGTTCATTCCATTCGAGTTTAAGGCCCCGCTCTTTTCCTAAAATCAATTTAATAGGGAAAAAAAGGACGGCGTAAATCTGAACCTTCTCTAAATGATGCAGGTTATAACTAATGGCAAGTACAAGAGTGTTATGCACCGGGTTGTAGCCCCGACCGATAGGAACAGGATGTCGATCGCTTCGTTCTACAATCCAGGGAACGACGCCATAATCTGCCCAGCTTCAGCTCTGGTGAAAGAAACAGAGGAAGATAACAAGATTGTCTACCCAAAATTTGTGTTTGATGACTACATGAAGCTCTACGTTGCACAAAAGTTCCAGGCTAAGGATCCAAGGTTTGAAGCAATGAAGGCAATGGAAACAATTAGAGCTTAAGAGTTAGACCTGTTCCTACCTATTGGAACCTCTATTGCTTTCACAAAAGGTCTATATTTCATTAATTCTTTTATTTGCGCTCGCCATGTGGTAACAAATTCTTGTTGTGCTTGTTAGCTAGTATTGTAAGCGAGTTGTTATTTGTTTGCGTCAGGTGCTTGTTTTGCCTGAACAGTTACAAAATAATGATGCTTGTATTGATTAAGAGTATTACGATATATGGCACTGTTCAAGTGTTCCTTGATTTAGTTGCTTGTGGAAAAAACATCTAGGGGAAATTGTCTTTAACCCCTTAAGAAAAGACCCCATTTCGGAAAACACCTTGGATTTTTCACTTTCCAAAAACCGTCTTGATCAAGCTTTCCATGTGTTTAATAATTTTTTCCCACAAAAAGGTAATGCAAGGTACGAAGTATTTTTGTAATCACTGTATTGTTCCTTTGAAGTGGGTTAGAACCTGCTCACACAACTAAGAACATGTGAGGTACATTAAATGTGTCTGACGTACAGAAAAACGGTGTTATGTTCAGAAATTTTCATGTGAAGCATCGAAGTTGTCATATATCTTGTAGGATTTTCTTTGAATAAAGACTTGAAATAATGTGAGACTTGTAAAGATTTGAGGTTTCAATAACATTTAATACCAGTATTCTTGGTCTTAGATTTTTAGTATGCTCATTTATGAGAAAGTGTCTGCTATTTTCTTGTATATTATTTAACTAGCAAAATAAAAATAAGAGATTTTCTATTTAGCACTTTTTTAACCACATTGGGCTATTGTTTTTTTTCCTTCCTAGGCTAACATTTTTGCTTATAAATTTAATTTTCTGAATTATTTTATCACAATAGTGTTCTCAATAAATATTCTCGCTTATTTGAAAATAATAAATATATTGAACTATAAAGCAGAAAGTTTTATGAAAGGTAGACAGAGTGAACAAAAAAGTGAACAACTTGTAAAAACAAATGTATTGATATATAAGGTAGAAAATTCATAATAAAAAGTAAATACACTAAGTTAAGAGATAGATATTGATGTAGGAAGCAGAACAATAACAGAGTGTCAACTGTCGACAGTCCACATCAACTATCGACAGGCCACTTTAGCTGTCGACAGACCTTTTTTTTGCTGTCTACAACCCGCACCACTAAACCAATCGCCTCCAAATTCAACCACCACTAGTTCAACCATCACTATTACTACACACCCTTGCAACCATCAATGAGTTTACAACTTGTGTTGTTCAAATATTACAGTGCAACGAAAAGACCCCCGACACTACACAACGACATCCAATCTTCTACTCAAGGTGTTCGGTTAAAAGTAAGGTATGTAACCCCATCATTGACAACGAAAGTTACGAAAATATTATTTCTAGAGCACTTGTGGACTACTTGAAGTTAGAAACGGAACCACACTTGCATCCTTACACCATTAGTTGGATCAAGAAGGACCTCTCTATCAAGGTAATAGATCGATGTCATGTTCTTATTTCAATTGGCGAAATTTCAAGATACTGTTTCTTGTGATGTGGTTGATATCGACACATGTTATATTCTTTTACGAAGATTATGGCATCATGATATTAGCGCAACCCACAATAGTAAAGAGAATATCTACATGTTCAATTGGAAAGGTATCATGAGGCCAATTCCACCAGCCCCAAAGCCTACAAAAGAAGAAGAGCCTAAGTTCACATTCATATACAATCAAGGCGAATTCTTCGTGGAGTCAAAGGAGGTCAAGTAAGGCATTATTTTAGAGGAAATATCTCCAACTGTTGAAGTTCTCATGGATTAGTGTAAAAATTAGAGATAGAAAACTAAGAGTTGGGATTTAACTCTTCCACTGATCATGGATTAGTGTAAGAATTAGGCATTTGCCCCAAAAAAGTAGGGGGCAAATTGCATAAAAATTTCAAAATTTTCAAGATTATCCTCTACACTAGTCATAAATTTTAAAAATAGCGGTTTGACAAGAGTTAGAGGTTAATACCAACTAATTCATGTCGCCTAACAAGACCTTAGGAAAGTTTTGTATTCCCTCATTATAGTAGAAGCTTATAGACTTCTTTTGAGGCTTCTAGTAGGGGGTTAGAGGCTGTGAACTAGCGTATAATCACTCTTTTAATGAAGATGTGACATCATGCGATCAAAGGGCATGGATCCCCAACTATGAACAACAGATATTGAAGAAGAGAAATAATTATTTTCGGCCATATAAGGCCCGGAACAACGAAGAAGTAATTGGTTGAGACAGTTAAGAGATCCAATAGTAAAGGTTGAAGGAATTAAGAATGTATAATTGGAAATGATGAGGAAGTACTCTTCTTGATGGTTCGAAATATACGAAGAATGTAGGAACAAAGATGATCTAATAATTTGATCTTATCCGCCACTGATCTAGAAGATGGGATATGCACCACATAAGGAAATGCAGTATATCTTTCTTTGATTTTATGCCCAGATTGGCCACCACAAAATATCATCTCCATACTTAGGGACTCTCATTAATGTTGAGAAATTTGGGACTTCAGGCATTCTTTTTTTGCACCCCCACCTTTTTTTCTTCTTGAAGTATTGAGAAGTTAGAGAGGGATGGGCAAGAGCCTGGTTGCTTCATCTTTTGTGGGGGGAGTAATATGATATTAGAATTTTCTTCATTTTGGAGATCAATATTAGAAAATTGTATTCAATTATATATGCAAATACATGTGAAATACAAATAAAAGTTTTAAACTTTCAATATTGTCAATTTTGACTTACAATGAAAAGAAACGATAGGATATTTATACAGTTTGTTATTTCTTGATTCAATTGAATTATTGTTCCACATACTATATATATGTTTTTTTTTTTTCATTTTTAAACATAAGTCGTAGCCTGGTGCAAGGGGATTGAAACCCTAGACCTCTTACTCACTGCAAAGAAGTTTTCATATAGCATGTTGAATAACTTTTTTTAGACTACAATCTCAATTAGTGACATGTTCTCATTAAAGTTTATTATTAAGTGTTTTCTAAAAGTATGCCCCCAACCAAAAATCCTCACCCACCCACACCTACCACCACCAGAAACTCATGTTAAACTAGCAACAAATCATTTGATGATTTGGAAGCCAAACTTAAAATCAATAGAAATCACGCCAGAGTAAACGTGTGTTGTTCGCTATGGGGTCCTTGAGCTCATATTTAGAGTCTAGTCAATAACAACGAGTATATCGACAAATATATGAACTCTGAATATCATTATATATGAACAACAAACCATAGTGTTGTCACTTCGGTAACATTACCTAGAGCTATGAAAAAAATTATTCCTGTGGTCATACTTATTGATATCAAAGGTTAACAGTCGGATGGGCCCAAATTATCATTGTCGATGGATACTCGTGAAGGATGTGAAAATTGCTTTTAATGTCCGTTCCACAAGTCTACATTGCACACAGGAGCAGACTCACATACACACCAGTACTGTGGGCGACACCGACTCTGGATGTCAATATATATGAACAAATAATCATAGTGTTGTCACATGGGTACCATTACATAGAGCCAGGAAAAAAATATCCTTGTAGTCAAACTGATATTAAGGTTAATAGTCAGATGGGCCCAAATTATCAATGTCGATGGCTACTCGTGAAGGATGTGAAAAATGCTTTTAATGTCTGTTTGATAAGTCTACATTGCACACAGGGGCGAATCCACATACACAGCAGTATGAGCGACGCTCAAACTGAATTCTATAAAATATATGGGGTAGTATATATACTTTGTAATTTTTTTGTATATGATATCTTTTTTTTAGATTAGTTTTACTAGAATAAATTGTTTTTAGAGCTTTAGTTTAAGTGATAACTTATAAAAATATGTTATTCGAGTTCACAAGTTCAAGTTTTGAGTGTAACTTTTTTCCTTTTATTTTCTCTTCTTTTTTACATGTACGTCTACACTGAAATCTTTATTATATTTACACCCACACTAAAAAAATATTATGTCCGCCGTTAGTTGCACATATCAACTAGCATATAATTAGAGCTCTTCACATATTAATAAGGATTGTATTTGAGAAACCTCGCCATACAAAATGTTTGACTCAAATGGCACTGCCTTCTATACATACAGAGCTGAGATTTTGAATATTCTAACCCAATCTCTTCTATATGAATTGGGAGGATCAATTTTGTATATTTTACGTCTTTGTACCTTTTTTGAGATTATTTCATTGAATACTTATTAATGAAACGCTGGAGCTTTGTCGACCACAAGTTTATTTCTCAAAAAAAAAAATTCTCCTCTATTTGAATTGGTGTAACAGGCATAATTCAAGTGACTCATGCTAAAACGTGGAGTTTTTAGGTTGACCTCAACGAATTCTATCCCCACTCATATCAAATTTTTCATAGAATCACTGAGGTACTTCATAAAGTGAATTTTCTATATTTAGAAAAAGAAAAATTACATCAATAATATCCAGGACACCCAATATTTTTCTTCTTTTTGTTTTTCATATAGGGACTGTTTGGATTCAAGGAAGTGGGCGGAAGTGAGTGGGAATTGTTATTTCTCACTTTCGCTGTCCATCAAATATCGGAAAAAGAAAATGGAAAAACCCTTTTTCCTCTTCTCTTTTCCCTTTTACGCAACTACTTTCTCACTTTCAAAATGCTATAGTTAATTTTGTGGTCATGTAAATCTCATTTGTAATAAGTTGTAACTCAAAACAGTTAATTTTGTAATCATGTAAATCTTACTTGCATTCTAATTATAGTTCAATTTTTTTCATAAATAATTTTATTTTAATATTATTTTACGGTTAACTTTGTGGTCAACCATTCCACTTTCATTACCAACCAAACACCAGAAAAAACATTACACTTTTTTAATTACACTTTCCAATTACCATTCAAATATCAGAAAAGAAACACAAATTCTCATTTTTAAAAAGAAAAGAATCCTACTTCTCACTTCCTCACTTCCACCCACTTCTGGACATCCAAGACAATTTTCACACTCCACAATGGTCCCCAAAGCTGTGAGTCCTAATGATTTGCTTTCAAGCATCTCAATGTGCGTTAAGCTAACACAACTAAACTTCCATCACAATTTATTCACTTGTGGTGTAAGCTTTTCCAGCAAAATATTAATTGATTCCCAACTTGGCCTGCAGCTTCCTCACAGTTTCAGCAACTCTCCCTCTAAAAAATATACAGAGGCTATTGATTTAGGGACTCTACTGTTTGACCTATGATTGGTTCCCTTTTGATCAGAGAATCTAAAGGGTTTGGGTTTATAATTTTAAACTCACATAGTTTTCTCTATTTGAGTTCCTCAAGACTAATATCATATTATTTTAAGTCATCTTTCAGAATTCTTATTTTATTAGTTATAAAGGAACTGCTAAAAATAGATGTCAGAAATAATACTTTATACTGTTTAGTGCCCAAAAAGAAACAAAATAACAATCTTTTAATAATTAAGTACACTCTTGTCTTCATTAAAATAAAAATAATATAATATTAATACTCTTCATTTCTTCATTAGGTACAAGCAGAAGCCAACTGATTCAGCCTCTCTAATTACAAGAATTTGCAAGCACACACATTTAATTATAAGATTAATGTAATCTATTTTTAGTAGCTCATGATCAACACTTTGAGAGCCTCTCTCATGCTGTGAGGATTGGATGGGCAGTGACTGCTTCCATGGCCTTCATGGTCTCAAATCTGGGCTCCTTGGCCTGAAACTTCTGTGCAACATACAGCTTCATGTAGTCCTCAAACACGAACTTCGGATAGATCGCAGCTTCTTTCTCCGCCTCTTTCTCCACCAATGCCGGGGCCGGGTAGATCATCGCGTCGCTGCCCGGGTTGTAGAAAGACGCGATCGACATCCTGTTCCCGTCAGTCTGGGCGACCACCCGGTGCATCACGCTCTTATACTTTCCATTAGTAATTACCTGTATTCAAACATAAACAATAAAGTTAGCATTCTAATTTCTTTAAAGAGATTTTTTTTCCCCCTGATAATTACTGCTCTGACAGGCCCCAGTGCAATTGAGCCTGTCACAGCAAAATTGATTTAAGGGCATGTTTAGCTAGAAAAATGTGTTTTAAAATTTTGACAACATCAGAATCCCTAAAGAAAAATGCCCAGCTTTTAACACCAGTGTTTTGTGGGCTCAATTTATGAAATAGGCTCATTTTCAAATAAACAGTCTCTTTCGTGGAGCTCAGAATTTGTGTGACACCCATGAATGTCAGTTGTCTCATGTCCCTTTTTCCACTTTTCAACTTCTCTTAATTTTTGCAAATCAAACACTCAAAGAAAAGTGTATGAGACTAGCAAACTCTGAGAAAATAGACATTTTGCAGCTTATTTTTTCTCAAACAAACGTGCCTTAACTGTCACCCACTCTTACACTAACCTCGAGTTGGTCCCCAATGTTGACGACAATGGAGTGTCGCATCGGGGGCACGTCGACCCACTGCCCGTCCTTTTCAAGCTGGAGTCCGCTGACCTTGTCGTCTTGGAAGAGTAAGATGATGCCACCGGCGTCGGTGTGGGCCCTCAGGCCCTTGAACAGCACGGGCCGCGGACAGGCCGGGTAGTTGCTGACCTTGGTGCCGAAAGTTGGGCCTTTGGAGCCATTGAAGGCACTCTTCAAGTAGCCCTTCTCCAAGCCCAGGTTCTCACACAACAAATCAAGAAGCCTCTCAGCAAGTTTCTCCAGCTCCGTCGCAAATTTCTTCATCACTTTCCTGAAAGTGTTGACACATCCATTTAACACTGAGCTGATATATCAGAGCCGTGAATTTGCTTTGATTTTAGACGTGAATTTGTTATACCTGTATTCATCGTCGAGATCAGGGACCTCGGAGATGTTGGACTCGGGGAGATGGCGCAAGAAGAAGGTGCTCTCCCAGTCCATATTGCTGGTGTCGAGCTCCTCGCCCTTCTCCAGTGCTTGGCTCGCAAACTCCTTGAACCTTTGCTCCATGCACTTCTTGTAGTGCCCCTTGGTCATGCTCTCCACCTTGTCCATCAGCTCATGCGAGATTCCGTGGTTCAGAATCTAAATTCACACGGTTTAGACAGTGAGACCTGACTTACTGGTAAAATAATAGAACAAGAGTGTTTGAGAAGAGTACCTCAAAGAAGCCCCACTTCTCGCAAGCATCGCGAAGAACGTCCATGGCGACCGCCTTCTCTGCTCCGTCGAGCTGAACCATGTTGATAATCGGGAATGAGGCCATCTCTTCTGTTTTTCGAGAACTTGAATTTTCTTTCTTTCACTGACTCTTAATTTTTTTTTTTTTTTCCCGATTGCTTGTGTTTTGTGTTTGTGTTGAGGATGAGGGGGGTATTTATAGAGATTGTGAGCGAGAAAGGAAAGTTGGAAAAGACTCTTTAACTGAGTGAAGAACAGCACTCGTGGGTGCCGTGAGGGACAAGAGCCCCACAAGCTTTGGCCACTGGCTAGTTGCCCATGCAAAGAGCTTTAGGCCATGCTGCCTTCCTCCCTCTTTCTCTCGTTCAGTCTCTCTCTCTCTCAGACTCATTCTCATGGGGTTGGTGCCCGCTGCTTTTCTAATTGGCCGAGCTTTTGTGACTAGACTTTTGGTACGTTGTGCAAAACTGTGCATGCGCCTCTCTCTCTTCGAAATTGAATCACTAATAATTTATTTTCAGCAGGTGGCATTGTAGCGTAATAATACAGTCTGTTACATCACATCTGAGAAAGATCTACAACTCAAATTTTACTTGAATTAGACTGCGTTGATGTTGAATTGCTCGTTTTTCTTTTAGGGTCTATCAGTGGGAACTCCTACAGTTCATTTAAAAGATTTCGGCAAAATAAAGTTCCAGCGAAATTGCAAATAAGAAATAAAAAAGTAAAAAAGAACAAAACACAAAAAACGCATCAAACCGTCATGTAAAGCAAACAATCCCTAGAAGGAAAACCATGTGGGTGGATCCTAGGGTGTGTTTGGATTTATGGAAGTGGGAGGAAAATGAGAAGTCGGAAAACTCATTTTTCATTTTCCTTGTTTGTTTTGAATCGGAATTGAGAAATGGGAAAACTTTTTTTCTTTTCTTTTCCTTTTTACACCTTTCTTTTATACTATCGTTTTCCCACTTCTAAGATGCTACAGTTAACTTTGTAATTATGTAAATCTTACTTGTAATAAGTTGTACCTTAATACACTGAATTTTGATGTCATGTAAATCTTACTTGCAGTCGAATTATAATTTAAAAAAGTATCACATCAAAAATAATATTTAATTTAATATTATTTTGTGATCAACTTTGTGTTCAACTTTTCTACTTCCACTTCCACATTACTAGCCCAAACACCAGAAAATACTGTATACTTTTTTACTTACACTTTCACATTACAACTAAACACCAAAAACCTTATTTTCACAAATCTTAAGTTCTTACTACACTTCAACATTTCTCACTCCCACTTCTCATTTTCCTCTCAATTTCATGAATCCAAACACGCCAGCTCACACTAACTCGTCCTCTGAAGTCTGTGAGTTACTTGAGGTGGAGTCTTAGGAATGCACTGAGTTAATTGCATCGACTGAGAAAGGGTTAAATGTGAAGGATTGTCTATTATATTAAGTAAAAATTAAAATCTAATCATCGCACGTAGTCTTTTAAGTTCAGTTGTCAGTCACCCAAGGTCACCGGAATTGTTAACTTCACAGTAACGCTTACTATTCCTAGATCTCCCCATGTGCCCTTATTAACTCCATTGCTCTGAATGCGACGCAGCATCCAAAACTCTATCACCCACCTGCAAAATACAAATCAATGGAATATAATCTTATTTGCACACATTTATTCTTTAAATTAAATACAAATTTCTGTCAACCTAATCTAGTTAATGATCTTCCTAGAGATTTCCTATCAAGAAATGAAGGAATGTGCCACGTAGTTGGATAACTTGGATAGAAGTTAGAACAAAGATATTCCAGATTTTATGGCTGGAATTTACTTGGTTTGTTCTTTTCTTTTTCTATAGATATTCAAGAACCACGCATGTGCGCATTGTGGCCAAAATACTCGTCAATGGGTCCTTGTTTTCATGGAAAATGTCCTTTTACTCGTGGACTTCCAATCTTGGAGAAAGTTTTTCATTTTGTTTGGCAAAATGATCTAAAAATGTGTTTGGCTTGATATTGCTAACTTTATGTGCAAAGTCGAAGGACTGGTTGAATTTGTCTACTTACGGAAGCATTTTATCTTTTGCCTAAGTTTGTTTAGTGAGCACATAACAATTAGGCATCAAAGTTTTCCATCTTATTTTAAAAGTGTGTCTTCTCTTATGTGTAAGCCTAGGACTCTTTTTTAATAAAACCGTGTATTAGGCACGTGCAATGCACGTTTAAAATAATAATTTTTAATTAATAATGAAATATAATTAGATATTTAAGCTGATTAATACTAGTATTAGTATTCTATTACTTTTATAAAAATAATATCTTTAACTAAAACCGTAAATCAATAAGACAATTGGTGATAAATTGATTGCTTCTCTAGATTTAAGCATAATAGAGCTTATTAAAATATAAAATTAAAATTAACATTACACTAAGAATTATTATGAACTTATCCCAAAAAAATAAGCTATGAGAAATATATATATATATATATATATATATATATATATATATATATATATATATATATATATATATATATAGAGAAAAGTAAATCAGCTGACACAGGAGGCAACTCCCTCCCATGTCGCACTCAAAAATCATATTTTCTGAGTAAATTTTCAAGATCCGACCGCACATTATCATATTCATATTCTAAATATACACAAATAAAATCAAGTGATTTGAAATATGTTTACTCATTGATCTAATCGTTCATTTTTCTATTATTAAAAAACCGTTAATATTTGAACCCAAAGAAAATGGAGTAAACAAACTTCAAATCACTTGATTTTTTATATGTGTATATCTTAGAATATGAAGATGATAATGTGCGGTCGGATCTTGAAAATTTACTCGGGAAATTGATTTTTGAGTGCGACATAGGAGGGAGTTGCCTCCTATGTCAGCTGATTTACATTTCTCTCTCTCTCTCTCTCTCTATATATATATATATATATATATATATATATATATATATATATATATATGAGAAAAATGTATATCAGCCCGCGGGCTGAGAGTACTCTCTCAGCCTGCGGTCACGTGGCTCAATTTGTCACCTCACTAACTTGCAGCCCGCTTATAGGAAGAAGTTAAATTACCAAATACCCCTTATGAAAAGCTACTTTTTCTTTAACTTTCCTTATTGTTTATTATTTTTTTGCCCAAAAGGCAATTTTTGGTGCGCACGTTGTCTGACTTGTTTATTATTATTCTTTTCTCCCTTTCTTTTTGCCGCTCTTTATATGATTTAGGTTATTAATTATAAATTATTTTTTTCCCCTATTTCTTACCTCTCTTTATCAGATCTAGGTTCTCCTATATAGTTTATTTTTTTGTGTTTATAATGTAGACAGAGACTTTGGTCGCAGTGTACATGGTTAATTGCGACCAAGGTCGCAATGTTGTTATTGATAAAGAGGGCCAGCATCAATCTAGGGTCGCAGTACAATGACTGCGACTAGGGTCGCAGTACAATGACTGCGACTTAGGTCGCAGTACGTTAGGTAGGTGTTTCCTTTATATTAACACGCATAGCGACCAAGGTCGCAGTGTTTTTGTTGATTAATACTAAAGACCAGCAACTGCGACCAAGGTCGCAGTACAATGACTGCGTCTTAGGTCACAGTACGTTAGGTAGGTGTTTCCTTTATATTAACACGCATAGCGACCAAGGTCGCAGTGTTCTTGTTGATTAATACTAAAGACCAGCAACTGCGACCAAGGTCGTAGTGTATTTTATTAAGACTCTACCAACAACTGCGATCAAAGTCATATATATTTAAAAAAAAGTATGACTGCTTTAATTTAAAAAAAAGTCATATATATCCTTCATTTTAAAATTAACCTTAGAAAAAAGATTCATATATACTTAAAAAAAAACAAAATACAATTTTTAAACTTCTAATCCTCATCATCACCATCGTAATCAGATTCGTCGTCAAGAGTATGACTGCTTTCGTCTTCCGTATCGCTTTCCGTCCCTTCCTCCTCTTCAGCGGCAATCTCCTCTTCGCTTTCTTCCTCTTCATGTTTGTATTTTGGTTCATCAATGAACTCCCAGAACGGGTCGTCTATATCAAGCTCATCCTCTGACCCGTAGCGAGGCATATCTTCAGAATTATACATCCAATCATCATTAGATGATTGGCTTCTTTCCGGTGAAGACGGTGGAGAAGACATTTTTTGAATCTATTTTCCGAACAGTGAGCTATTTTCCGAACAGTGAGAGTAACGAGTTTGAGCAAAAATAATTTAGTATGTTTTTAATCCTTTGCTGATGACCCTTTATATATTTTTAATCCCGAATTCCAAAGGGTTTAAGCTCTCAAACCACGTGAATATCTCCCAAACTTATTTTCTACCTTTTTCCAAAATTATATACTTCCTAGGTGACTGTTCAGTTATCAAAAACAGTTTAAAAGTTAATACACTATAACTTAAATTACTTTGAACTCCAAAACAGTACATTATTGCGACCATAGTCGCATTGGGAACTGATAAATGATTAAGTAACTGTGACCATAAATTGTCAACCGTTAGTCATCAAATACTGTCCTTCGTATATTTTCTGCATGTTTGTCCGATCCTCCTATGAACAATTAAATTGGTGTTTACATATATTATGCGACCATGGACCGCGACTTGATCGCAGTACCGCGACTATGATTGCAGTACTTAACGAGAGTGATAGTATAATCACATTTTTACGTATTATTTTATATTTTTTTGTTCTTTATTTTGTGAATGTTGTCTGATCCTCCTATGAATAATTAAATTGGTGTTTACATATATTATGCGACCATGGACTGCGACTATGATCGCAGTACCGCGACTATGGTCGCAGTATTTAACGAGAGCGATAGTTTAATTACAGTTTACGTATTATTTTATATTCTTTTTGTTCTTTATTTTTGACTTTTGTCTGAATAAGGACTGATTCTATAGTCGCAGTTCACCGTATCTTTTGTCTCAACCGCCTATAACGTATGAATTATTTTTAATTATTGCATTCGTAGTAGGACTGCGACTATGGTCGCAGTGTTTAAGAGCACCAGTCGCAGTTTGGATATGTAATTAAAAGAGCTTATAACTTAATATAGTGAGAAAGAGTCCTTACAAAAAATAGAATTAAAAGCTTTTAAAAGAAGACAAAATATAATTGAATATCAGAAGATCAAGAAATCCTAATCCTCGTCATTATCACCATCATAAGCAGATTCATCGTCTTCATTCTTCTGCTCTTTCTCTTCATCACTTATTTTCCTCATCATCTTCCTATTTTTGAGGTTTTTTGTTTCACCGATGAACTCCCAGAATGGATCGTCTCTATCAAGCTCTTCGTCTGATTCGTTGCTAGGAAGCGAGCCTACAGCATCAGAGGACATGCTTTCATCAAGCCTGTCTCCGTCAAGTGGCAGAGGAATAATGTCTTCTTCACTAACCCACATGAAAACTTCATTATCGTCATGAATAGGAGGATCAGTTAATACATTATTTGATGTAGTGAGATAGTCAAAAGGAGTGAAGTCCAGACTGGTATCAGATTCACTAGAATATTCTGAAGACAAAGGACCGGTGGGGGAACGATTGAAGTTGAAATCTAAGTGTTCAGAGGAAGAAGATGGGGAAGACATGATTCAAGAATGAATTTTTTTTTTGAAAGTTTTTGAAATCAAATTGAAAAGGAAGAGCGAAAATATAGTTTTTAGGTATGAGATAATATATTAGTAACAAGCATTATATAAAGGTCAATATTGTGGAAGAACATGAATAGTAATAATAATTGTTACAGGTGATGTTTGAGTATGGTAAGAAGTGGTAAAAAAAATATTTAATTGAAGATTTATTGCGGGAGAATCCGAAGTACAAATTAACTTTTTATAGAATTGTTTGCCTATACCTTTAGATTACGTATGGTGCACATCTTTCCTTTCTCGAGATTAACATTAGTGCATCTCTTTTTTCTAGACTGTTGTTGTATCACGGTAGAAAGAATATTAATTATTTCATTTAATTCAGTGTAATTAGTATAATAATTTTTATAAGATTTGATATACGCGAATTGATCTCAGGGTCGCATGGCTAATCCACCCTAGTCGCATATTAAAAATCTTTTACATAAGGCATGGGAAAGAAGATTGCGACTTTGGTCGCAGTACTGAAGGAGGTTGCATTGTTGTACGATAGAATGCGACTAGGGTCGCAGACGTTATATAAAGAAGTTTTGTTATACAATGACTGCGACTAGTGAGTGCGACTGTGTCGCAGTTGTCATATAAAATTGAAATTATATTGTATTAGGTCGCATAAAAACGTTTTGTTATATTATGAGTTCGACTAGTGACTGCGACTGTGTCGCAGTTGTTATATTGTATTAAGTCTGCGACCATGGCATGTTTTTTAAATTTTCAATGCTTCTGCTTATTTTACATTATATTTTTTTAATTATATTTTTCGATGTATTCAAATTACGAATTTTATAACTGTAGATATATTTAACTGAAATTTTGTTTGTTCATGACTTTATTTCACTTTAGAATTAAAAAAGGGTATTTTTGTCAATTTGTTTCACGATTGACCTGCTTATTTTAGGCGGCATTTTTTTAATTTTTTTGGCGCCAACACACTGCGGGCGATGTGTGGCATATATTCAACCACGTCCCGCCGGCTGAGAAACTCTCTCAGCTTGCAGGCTGAGGTACAGTAACCCCTATATATATATATATATATATAATTGTAAGGAATATTTCACACTTACTTTGCTTCATAATTAGGGAAAAAAACTCAATGTAATAATTTGATTCGCTATAACCTCATCCACATCAGCATAAATTGACTTCCCAACCACCGCTTGTTTATATATTTTTATTTATTATTTTACCCTTCCCTATTATACCTGACTTTACTTTCCTCTCAACCTTGACCCCGACGCAGAGTAATTCGCGGGTCGACTTGCATGATCATATCACTGTGGGGGGTTGGAAGAGTACGGGGAGCCCCCTGCGGGGGTCTGGGGCAAAGCCCTTAGATTTTTTTTTTAAGAGCAACCTTTTTGCAGATCTCATTTTGTTCATGCTCGCGTTCTGTGAGGGCTGACTCAGAAATATGGTATTTTGTGAGGACTGCGATCATGGTCGCAGTCCTCACAAAAACTTAAAAATAGGACATTTTATGAGTACTGCGATCATAATCCTAAAAAAAAATGAGTTATGAGAAATATATATATATATATATATATATATATATATATATATATATATATATATATATATATATATATATATATGAGATAGACTTGTATCCTTTCAAAAGGATTTGATCCCGGATCCTTCCCACTCAAATTCAACCCTCCAACATTCGAATATAAGATCCACTCCGTTGAAGTTGATCTATACTATTTCAAGTATCTATAAACCAAAAATCAAGTGTTTTAAATACTTTTTGCCCATCCATCAAGTAGGGAAAAAACGGACGGCCTAAATAGAGAGTTGGTTAGTTTAACGGTGTAGAACATTTAAAATCTAACAAAAATTAGTTTATAGGGGTTTTTAAATGTTTAGATCATAATGAAATGGCCGGATCGAGAATTTGTATGTCTAAAGACATAGATCTAACCAACTCACTACTTTCGGCCGTCCATTTTGCGTCGCTTGATGGATGGGCAAAAAATATTTAAAACACTTGATTTTTGGTTTATAGATACTTGAAATAGTATAGATCAACTTCAACGGAGTGGATCTTGTATTCGAATGTTGGAGGGTTGATTTTGAGTGGGAAGGATCCGGGATCAAATCCTTTTGAAAGGATACAAGTCTATCTCATATATAATATGCATAATATAGTTATAATTATAATTATTATTTTGATATGATGTTTTTCCACAAAATATCAATGTTTTATTATTACTATCTATTACTTCAAATAAGGATACCAGCAAATTGGTCCGTTATGTAAGTCACCTTGAGGAGGGAGTGCATAGGTGACTAGCTAATCTAATACAAAACTAATACGGAATAAAAACTAATTATGCAAACTAATAAACACACTTTGTATACCAAAGAGTGAAGTCAAATTCCTAGTAAAGGGCTCTGAACTTCTCCTCAAAATTCCTCTAGATTAAGAGTTGAGCTGCTACTTTAGCTCTCTTGGTTTGATGCAAGTTTGCACACAAGCACAAAGACAATATCAAGCATGTAAGGATACGATCATTACATGAGCATGCAAGATATAAAAACAACCCAAGTATGTATATCACTAAAGCATAAGTATATCAAGCATGTAAAAATATAAACAATAAAAGCATACAAGATACATATAAACACAAGTGAGAGAGGGAGAGATAAGCAATCGCAAACACGGGAGATATATTTTGAGGTTCGAGCCACTTGCTCTACGTCCCCGCCTTCACTACTATGAAGGATTTCTACTATAATTGATTCCGCAAAATCACTCGGTGCCGCAACACCTACAACAAGCTCCCTCAAGAACTCTTGGACCCGCAAGTCCCTCACTTGTTCTGGCAAGAACAATATACCACACGAACCCGCAAGTTTACCGAGGCCGCAACCTCCAACTCCTTTTCAATATAAAGTAGAACACTTTGTGATCACTTCTTGATCACAAACAAACAATCTCACAACAAGGATCATATAAGATAGATATGGCTATAAAAAGCTTAATCTTGTATGAGAAAACTAGATACATTAGAAATGAAAAACTCAAGAAAAAGCATTTGAAAACTCAAGAGAACCACTCTTGATAAACTTTCTTTTGATATGGCAATGAAACTCTAAAAACTTGTTCGGAAAACTCTATTGAAGATAGGAAAATAAGCTCTTGAAAAACTTATGTAAAGCTCACCCAAAAACCCATATTTATAGGCAAAAAAAAGTTAGCTGTTATGGTTCAAAAACTGCAAGAAATGGCCTGTCGTTCGACTTCCCGGTCGACCGACCAACGGTCAATTTCTGACCAGTCGACCACAGACAGACTATGCAATAGGTCAAATTTGAGCACAATTTTGAGGCCTGAAAGGCTAGAATTTGAAAATTAGTATATAGGAAGAATTTGTATATCTTTAACTCTTCTTACTAATACAACTTAAATAAAATCAATATCATTTGGGACTCGAACGTTATCAGCAAAATACTAAAAGGTGTCAAACAAGAAACTGTAAACTGTTTTCAGAACTGGAACAGACTACAACCCAATATTTGACATCTTTAACACTTGAATCAGAAAATGACTATTGAATAAGAAATATAGCCCTAAAAGTTATCTTTGAAATTCAATTTAAATAATATTGATTGAATATAAGAATAAAATGTTATAACCAGAAAACTACAAGGGTGATGAGCAGATCAGCAGAACGGTCAGTTGCCCGGTCGACCGAGAAAACCCAAGAGATCCGCAAACTCAGTCGGTCGAACGGTCAGTCGGTAGAACTCAACTACGATCGATCAGTCGGTCGACCGAGCTGAAGTCACATGGGCTTGTGCACGTTTTGTGCACGTTGGTCGACCGGCCGGTCGACCGACCTTTCTTCGATCGACCGCCAGCAGCCAAAAAAAAACAGTTTTAATAACATTTTAAAATACATCTTAGATTCCATAAAATTTCTATAAAATCCAAAAAAATAAGTCTATTGAAATACTTAGACGTATAAATATGTGATCAAAAATCAACAAATATTACAAACATGTGAACTATTTTTGAGGCATAAAATTTAAAGCTTAAAATAAAAACCATATTTTTCGAAAACCAAAGTTTTGTGTGTGTATAAGAGCTTGAGCAATCCACAACTAATCTATTATTTACATTTTATCTAAAAATAAAATCTTAACACTTACAAACATAACACAAGTCTTGAAAATCTTCTCTTGAAAATCTTCTTCTCCATCTTGACTTGGTTCAAAACTTGATCCAAAGAGCTAGACTCCTCTTGAGTACTTGATGCGATCTTGAAGCTTGAGCTCTTGAATCAAAACGTGCTATCTTCAAAACTTGACTTTGAATCTTTTGTTGAAGCTAAACACCGACTAAAATCTTCGTAGAATATCTAAAACTAAATGAATACAAGATCATTAGTACTATAATTACATGAGTTAATCATCATTAAAACTAGAGTGATGAGCCTTTGGGCCAAAAATCTTCCCCTTTTTGATTAAAGATAAGCTTTATAGAAGTTCTCCCTTAATGCATGCTTAGCAAAATAATAAAGATATTCAATGAAAGAATATAAACTAAACACAAATATATATGCATAAATAACAAATATAAGCATGCTTATATAAACTCTCTATATTCATCTCCCTTTTTTAGTCAACTCATTAACAAAGGGGTGAAGATAAACAAACAATAAAGATATATATGCGATATACATTCATGAAGAGGAGGGACGTTAAGTTAGCTCTCCCTGCATACATGCATTATATGGAGAAGCGATGACTAAATCTTAACCCACATAAGCATAATATACAATGTATAAACAGAGATGTTAAGCTCCCCTACACATAAAGAAGAGAGGTCAAGCTCCTCAATAAATAAAATACACTCAACATGAATTTATATATAGAGGAGATGTTAAGCGCCCCTTGCATATAGGCAATATATATCAAAAAAATTTTGAAAAATTTTGAAACCATTTTTAAAACAAATTTTGAAATTTTTTGAAGTCAACAAAATGAATTATGATACTAATGAAATCAAATTGTAGTTGACAAGATAAATGTTAGTACCACTTGTAGACAAACAAAAATTTTAAGATACCAATAGATTTTGATACCAATTGAAGGTGAAACATGAAGTACATCTTGAAATAAAAAAATACTAATTAAAATCATTACATAAGACTGTAAAGATACCAAATAACAATAGATTTAAGCCATGCTTAGCATAAACAATTAGTGTTTTAAAAAAATATAGATATAGTAAACTAAGCACAATTAAAATTATATATGTATGAAAATGAAAATATCACTTGAGATTTTGAATCATACATATATAGTAAACTAGTACGAGTATACAAAATGAAAAAATCATGAAAATTATGTATCACTCATAGCATCCACCCTTATCATGACATGTTAAAAAGATATTCAATAAGGTACACACGATATGGTCACCCAACCAACCACTCTTCAAAGGGTAGAAGTTTTCAAAAATTGAAAATAATTATAGATTGAAAACACTACCAAGTGAAGAATAAATAACTAGTTAAAAGTAGTTTTTGAAAAACTAGTTAAAGATCCTTCAAATATGAAACTAAATCTTATATATTTCATGAAGCGTGTGTATTACACAGAAATTGACACTCAAGTTTTATAAAACTCATAAATGCTCATGAAAATAAATACATGAGTAAACATAAGAGATATCAGTGCACAAAAAACATGTGAATAGCACATTCATGCAAATAAACAATAAATCTCAAAACAAAAATTTAATTGTAATTCTTTTTCTCAAAACTATGATATATCATATAGTTATGCTTGAATCATCAAAACTAGAACATATAATGTACAATCAAACAAATAATTGAATACATAAAAAAAGAGCATATAAGGCATGTAATTAAAAATTGTACATGTATAACATAACTTTTAACAAAATTTGCATATCAACATAAAAACATATAAAACATGAATAAAGAATAGGCATGTAAATCCTTTTGAAAAGTTTTTCAAAAATACATGCATAGTTAGGCAAACAATCAACTCAACTAAAGGCACAAAACAACATATGATAGAGTTTAGCTTACTTACACTAGTATATAAATATTTAAAAAAAAAATTTTAAGAGAGGAGGAAGAGATGGTTACCAATATTGATGTAGCCAATCCATTTCTTCAAAACAAGGTGGTTCTCTCACCAAACATCCCTTGAAAGTGATGCATCCAAAAACATGAACATTTAGCTCGAAACTCATCTACCATCAAGACACCAAACCTCTCACGTTTTGTAAGAGCTCACACCTACATTAAACACAAGAGGTGGAGATTTTGGTACCCATATTTTCTTTTTGGGTCCATGGAGGTTAGAAACAATAGGAACCCAAACATTTTTATTTGCAGAATTATAAGAGTTTATTCTATCAAAGTAAAATTTTTCAAGATGGCCTTGCGGCCATAATGTGTACATTTGTACACTCTAGCATGCATGGATGAATGAGTGTGATCATGGTGTGCATGTGTATACCTTGGGTGGTTTTTTGCATGAATATGTGAAACTTGTTTCTTGTGAAATATAGGTTCCAAACTATTATGATTAAATGCACATTGACTTAAAGTGAAGCCCAAACAATTAATTTTATTTTTCAAAGCATGAATATCATTCTTGCCGATAGAAGATGATGGAATAGTAGCATAAGAAATATGGCCGGAATTATTTTTTTGGAAATAGAAATCTTTTCTTTTTTAGTTAGAACAATTTTCTTTTTCAAAAGCTAATTTTCATTTAAAATGGTTTCTTTCTCTTTTTCCACCAAAATAATTTTCTTTTTAAAAGATTCATTTTCTTTTGAAACACATTCAAATTTATTTTTAAAAGAATCCTTTTATGTTAACAAAGAAGTGTTTTTCTTCTTCAACTTATCATTTTTAATTTTTAATAAATCATATTCTTTAAGAAATTTTTGACAAAAAGATGCAAGTTCATTATAAGGCATGTCAATATCTTCTTCTAACTCGGATTCAGAATTTACCTCTAGGGGATATCCCCTTGGACCATATAGCACATGTTGGAAGTAGCACTTCCATCATCCGAGTCTAATGGAGCAAACTTAACTTACACATGAAACAAATAAAGAACATGTACAAAAATTAACATATACATGCAGCAAACAAAGAACAAATACAAAACTAGAGAATATAAGTAAAAATATATGAATCATCAAAACTTGATTATACAAATACATCTAATGAGTATACATGAGCATTAAGGCACCTAAACAAAAGAGTAAAGTATAGCTCACTAATTGTACGAGTATAAATACAAATTTTAATGAAAACTACATCTAAACATATAATCAACACATAAAGCACAAAAATTTAAACAAATATGATCATTAGGATAAATGCAAGTGATTTTAGAACTAGAATATACACAATAACTAAACTATAGTAAAAACACAAAAATATGAATTCATATAAATATGGGTGCATCTCAAATACTTTATATGTATATCACAAGTCTAATGAGCATTGCATTTAATATAATGAGAATTAAAATCACAACATGCTAAAAATTAATAATGAGAAAGCATGTAAAAAAATAGGAGTTAAATATGGTTACCAAATCATTTGAATTATTCTCTATATCTCTAAACCATGGTGGTCCTCGCACCATGCTTCCATGATAGTGATGTATCATTGGGTATATCTATCAAGCTCCAAGTGCATCCACCACTAAGGCACCAAACCTCTCGCATTTTATGAGAGCCCACACCTACATCAAATACAAGAGGTGAGAATTTTAGTACCAATATTTTCTTTTTGGGTCTATGGGGTTAGTATTATATGGAACCCAAATATTTTTATTAGTAAAATTTAAATGATTTATTCTATCAAAATAAAATTTTGTAAGATGGCCTGTTCGGCCACAATGTATAAATGTGTACACATTAACATACATATGTGTGGTGTGAGTGTGATCATGGGGTATGTGCATGCATGAGTGAAACTTGTTTCTTGCGACACATTGATTCCAATTTGGAGTGGTTAAATGCACATTGGCTCGAAGTGGAGCCCAAATAATCAATTTTGTTTTTCAAAACATGAATCTCATTTTTATTAATTGGAGGTGCAACATTATTAGCATGAGAAACATGGCAAGGATCAACATTATTTTTTTTTAGAATTTTTTCTTTTAAAATAATTTTCTTTTTCAAAAGTTCATTTTCATTTAAAATAGTTTTCTTTTTTTGAAATAGAATTAATTTTGTTTATTAAAGAATTGTTTCCTTCAAAAATAACATCCAATTTTGAAGATTAGAAAACATTCTACTTTTTCCAAAGATCGTTTTCTATCAACAAAGTTTTATTTTCTTTCAAAACTAAATCTTTTCCTTCTTTTAATAAATCATATTTTTTAAGAAGTTTTTGACAAAAAGATTCAAGTTCATCACATGGGATGTCAACTTCTTCATCTAACTCGGATTCAGAGTTTACCTCGGGGGGGGGGGGGGGGGGGTCATTCCCTTAGACCATGTAGCACATGTTGGAAGTAACACTTCCATCATTAGAGTCACTCCCTATATAATATTGCCTTTGTTCACTAAGGGAGATAAGAGTGTTTCATACTACAAAATTCCGAATAAAAATTAGAAACCCTAGATAAATATTCATCATTTAGGGTTGACTTTAAAGCATGGATGGCTTTTACATTAGCCTCAAGATTTTTGCCATTTAGAAAATAAGAATCTTTAATAGTGACAAAATAAACATGAATACCTAGGGCTTTAAGATACATGGACATCTTAACTTTCCAAGTTTGGAGGTTAAGATTGTCAAACATAGGAGTGAAAGTACACCTAGAGGGAGGTGAATAGGTGTACGGCTAATCTATTGAACAATAATGCGGAAATTAAAAACTTAATGCAAAACACTTACTGTAACCAAAGAGTGTAGCCGAATTCCCGATGAAGGGCTCTGGACTGACTCCTCTTGATCCTCTGAATAAGAGTTGAGGTTCTATATGAAGCTCTCTTGGTTAAACACAAGTATGGGCACACACAAATAACACAAGCATGAATATGATATGACAATATGAATCAATGCACAAAGTAAGAGAGAGTTAGAGTAAGTGGATCAAACGCAAATACCGAGATATGTTTCGAGATTCGAGCACCTAGCTCTACGTCCCCGCCTTCACACAGAAGGATTTCCACTAACTCGTCCACACAGGACTTCTCACACAGGGAACCTCCACTGAGGATTTGGGTCAATTACAATTGGGAGTACACAACTCCTCTCTCTAAAAAATACAACCTCTACACTTAGAGGCAAGGCACAAAGCCAAATAAGGATCAACCTCACAAATGAGGGATAGGCACAAAGTCACACAAAGATCAACCTCACAAATGAGGGATAGGCACAAGCCACCACTCAAATGATCACCTCTTCACTAAGAGGGATATCAACACAAATAAAGGAGGGTTTATAACTTAGTGATCTCAAAGACCACAAACTAATTCTTTCTCACAAAATAAAGATCCTACAGATAGGATAGAATGATAAGCTCAAGTGTGAGAAAAACCAAAAGGAATGAAAAATAAATACTCAAAGAAAATCCTTGAGAAAAACTAGAAATAAGGATGTAGAAGATGAACCAAAAACACTTCTCCCAAAATCACTTTTCTTTGATTTTCCAAACCCTAGAAAAACACCAAATCAAATGCAAACTTTAAAGCCCAAAACTCTCTTTTCAAATGCAGCAAAAACTTTATAGAGATCAGAATTAAAGCCCTTGAAAAACTTGTCTCAAACAGCTAAGAGAAAACCTATTTATATAGCCATTTGAAAATATATCCGTTGGCAGCCAGATAAGGTCAGTTTTGACCTTCCGATCGACCGGCCAACGGTCAAATTTTAACCGTTACGCCCTTCGGTCGACCGCCCGGTCGACCGAGCCAAAGCGCATGATCGACCGTCCGATCGACCGACCGCACCCGAGAGTGGGCTGACTTCAGTCGGTCGACCGCTCGGTCGACCGACCAAATCACTTGGCCTTTGTGCACGTCTCGTACACATCGGTCGACCGGGTCGGTCGACCGACTACTGGTACGGTCGACCGTCCCGGTCGACCGCCAGAGCATGGCAGGTTGAACTACAGGATTTAAAAACTGGTCTTTTTATTATCAAATAAATTCCATAAAATCTCATAAATTCCACAAAAATCAGTTCTTGTTATATCTTTGAAATACAAACATGTTTGAGTAAAAGTCAAATCATATTAATAACATTTTGAACCATTTTTGTGACTTGAAAATTTTGCTTTAAACCAAATTCTGTATTTTTCAAAACTTGAATTCTTGAAATGGAAATTCGATTTTTTTCAAAACACATGTAAATACAAAAACAAGATATTTAAACAACTTTCAAGCATATAGTATATGGATAGAATCCAATATACATGAAAGAGATATATATCAATGTTTTTGACATAAATTCCGAAAATAAGTTTTGTTTAAATACAAAACCCAAACACATGAATAGGTTATCAAAGTAAGTTTTTCTAAGAATATGAAGCATACATGTATATAGATCAAATCTAATATACATTAAACCATATAAACTTGTTTTGATTCTATCTATTCATGAAAACCAAGATCGGTTAAACTGAAAACCAAAACCAGTAAACATGAAACTTTAAACAAGTGTGTGTTGTGAACTTGAGCATATCACACTATCTAATCTTTAACAATGGATCTAAACAAACTATACTAAAACAAACCGAAGCCTTCTTGTAGAACGCCGTCTCCAAGTTGACTCGATCCAAACGCGATTCCTCGAGCTTAACTCCAACGAGTGCTAGTTATGAACTTGACGCTCGAGCTCTTGAAGCACCATGTGAAAGCTCCAAAACACCTTTGTTGAAGCTAATCACCTACTAATATATTGATCAAATATCTGAAACTAAATATCACAAGATTATTAATAAACTATAACTACGTGAGTTAATGATCATCAAAACTAGAGTGGAAGGTCTCTGGGCCAACAATCTCCCCCTTTTTGATGATGACAAAACTCATGGAGTTATATATGCATGAATTAAAGTTAAGCTTCAAAGAAGCTCCCCCATAGCTCATGCATAGCAATAAACAATAAGATATGCAATGAATGCTATAAAAGTAAACATGCTTTTGATACGAAATTTTAAAATAAACATGCTCTTGATACCAATATAAATTCTTAAAAAAATGTTGCTCTTAATACCAATAAAAAAACTTCAATAAGAACTCTTGATACCAAAAAAAATAATATCAAAACATGTTCTTGATACCAATAAAAACAACAAAACAATATGCTTTTGATACCAATATTTACAAAGCACAAAGCACAAAAACAAATGCTTTTAAATAAACATGCATATATATACTAAAATACTTCTCCCCCTTTTTGTCAATCATCAACAAAGGGGTTAAAGTAAACAATAAAATAATGTTCTCCCCCTTTTTGTCCAAAACAAAAATCAACAAGGGGTAAAATCAAATCAAAACATTATGATACCAATTGAAAAAAATATATCAATTTAGTGCAAAGGTATATATAGAAACATCATGATACCAAATGATGATACCAATTGAAAATAAACTAAACATTTTGAAGATACAAAATTTTGATACCAAATTGAAAGATATAAACATATAAACATACAGTTAATCTTGATACCAAATGAAAATATTTTACACTTTTGATACCAATATGAAAATGAAACATATATCAATTAAAAATAATTTTCATTAGGAGCGTATGATACCAAATAAAAAGCAATATTATTTTCCATCATAAAGTGTGGGAGTAAAAATCAATACTAATTGTAAACAAAACCAATTGAAAGGTAGAAACATGAATTTTCTCCCTTTTTATGAAATACCAAACAAAATGATGCATAAGCTTGTATAAGATACCAATTGAAAAATAATCAATTGAAATATAATTGTCATTTAAGGAATCAAGCTTAGCATAATCAAAATTCGTGCTCAAAGATATAGAGATATATATAGTAAGCACAAATAAAACAATATGGGTATACAAAATAAATGTCAATAGTGATACTAATTGAAAAGATACAATGACATCAATTGAAACTATAATGAGAATCAAGTGTATAACTCATACTTCCTACCACCCATTTCATGCACATGTTTAAATAGATTTTCAATAATGAGCATACAAGACATGGTCGCCAACCAACCGCCCTTGGATGGGTAGGGTTTTCAAAAATAAATTTGAAAATAACATAACATGTTTGAAACTCTGCCATATGAAGAATACGAACTAGTTGTATAAAAAATTTGAAAACTAGTACGAAATCCTTCAAGCAAGGAATAAAGCAAAATTATATTTCATGAAAAACATGTAAGTCACACGATCATCAACACTCAAAATCAATAAGGCACATATTATACTCATGAAAATAAAATCATGAGAAAACAATAAGTAAAGTGAGTGGATAAGAGTTATGTGAAAAATATCATCATGAAATAGGCAATTACGCTCAAAATGAAATTCCTTTAAACATGAAAGATATGAAAATCATTAAAACTAGAATCCTTCAAGGTATATGTATGTTTTATACAAACTAAAGTATACATACATATCCAAACATGAACGAGTCCACAAAAGTATATGCATGAAGGCAAGTGGCTCAAAGATGTATATGTATAACTAATAGTTTAGACAAAATGGACATATACATGAAGTTTAACATAAACATGAAAACATGTCAAAAATATGGAATACAAGTCAAAATATATGAATAATCAAAAGTAGACTATACTAGTACATCTAATGGATACAAATGAGCGTTTAAGCATAAACATGAAATAATCTATTTGTGGCTCACTAGTTGTACAATTATATACTTAAGTCTTAATGAAAACAAACATCTAACGTGTAATCAAAACATGAAGTATAGAAATCAAAACAAAACTCATATGATCAAATGCCCGTGGATTAGAGCTATGATATACATATAGCTAAACTATGGAGAGAACACAAAATATGGGTCCATAAAAACATGGGTGATCTCAGATGCTATATATGTATGTCAATAGTTTAATAAGTATGGCATATGGCATATGAGCATTAAAACAAGACATGCTATAAATGAATGATCTAAAAGCATGTAAACATAAATGAGGAGTAAGAGATAGTTATCAAAACCATGAGGGCAACTCTCCATGTCTCCAAACCAAGGTGGTCCTCCCACCAAACTCCCCTTGAAAGTGATGCATCCAAATTTGTCACCATTAAGCTCGGAACGCATCCACCTCAAGGTACCATCACTCTCACGTCATGTGAGAGCCCACACCTACATCAAATAGAATAGGAGTGGTTTTTGGTACCTAAATTCTTTTGGTCCATATGGGGGTTAGCTCCTTTCCTAACCCAAACAAATTTAGTTGCTAAATTTCAATCATGCATTCGATCATAACAAAACTTAGTAAGGTGGCCCTTACGTCCACAATGTGTACATGTGTACACATGAGTATACAAAGTGTTATGGGTGTGAACGTGGGAAGCATGTGTATGCCGTGATTTGTGTGCATGCATAGGAGGAACTTATTTCTTTCGAAACATAGATTCCAACCGAGAGTGGTTTAAAGCACATTGGCTCAAAGTGGAGCCCAAACAATCAACATTCTTCTTAAGCATGGATATATCATTTTCAATCATAGAAGAAGAGGTGCATGCAATAGGTGAGCTAGAATGTGAAGTTACACTAACATGGCAAACATGTGAATCCATATTATTTTTCAAAGAAATATTTTCTTTAGAGATCAAATTCAAATCCTTTGAAATAGAAATAATTTTATTTTTTAAAGAATCATTTTCTTTTAAAACAAAATCAACTTTTGAAGATAAAGCCTCATTTTTCTTTAAAACATTTTCACAATCATTTTTGCTTTTCAAAATTTCATTTTCTTTTAGGGCAAGGTCAAGTTGGGATTTAAGTGAGTCACGTTCACTTGAAATCTCATCCCTTTCTTGCAAAGCAATCTCAAGTGTAGAAGATAAAATTTTATTTTCTTCTTTTAAACCAAAGCTATCCTTTTTCAAAAGTTTATATTTTGAAATCAAATTTTCACAATTTTTAGTTAGTTCATTATTTAAGGCATGTGCATCCATACACTCATTACAATAAGAACTAGTACTAACATCTAGATGAGTATCCGAATGTACCTCAAGGGAGTCATTCCCTTGGACTATGAGGCAACTTTCGTCGAATTCGTCTCGACTAGATTTCCTCTTCTTATTGATAAGCGTTTGTAACTCGGGAGATGTCAAAATGTTCTACACTGCAAAAGCGGAATCATAATAAGAAAACACATGTAAATATTTTTTATCAAGAGATGCTCTAAGTGCCTTTAGGGCTAGTGCATTGGCCTCTATATGCTTGCTATTTCTAAGTAGGATTCCTTGGTAATGGCAAGGTAAACTTTATAATTTAGGGCTTTTAAATGACAACTCATCATAACGTTCCATATATCAAGTCTAGAGATATCAAACATGGGAGGACTATCCATGAGTGCAAACTATATGTGTGCAAATACAAATGCAAATGTAGATTAGCAACCAAGATCACGCTCCTAGGTTGTTAAACCTAATATCAGGAGCGTAGGCTCTGATACCAATTGAAAGTACACCTAGAGGGGGGTGAATATGTATACGGCTAATCTAATGAACAATAATGCGAAAATTAGAAACTTAATGCAACACACTAATTGTAACCAAAGAGTGTAGCCGAATTCCTGGTGAAGGGCTCTGGACTAACTCCTCTTGATTCCTCTGAATAAGAGTTGAGGCGCTATATGAAGCTCTCTTGGTTAAATAAAAGTATGGGCACAAACAAACAACAAAGCATGAATATGATATAACAATATGAATCAATGCACAAAGTAAGAGAGAGAGTTAGAGTAAGTGGATCAAATGCAAATACCGAGATATGTTTCGAGGTTCGAGCACCCAGCTCTACGTCCCCGCCTTCACACAGAAGGATTTTCACTAACTCGTCCACACATAACTTCCCACACAGGGAACCTCCACTGAGGATTTGGGCAATTACAATTGGGAGTATACAACTCCTCTCTCCAACAAATACAAGCTCTACATTTAGAGGTAAGGCACAAAGCCAAACAAGGATCAACCTTAGAAATGAGGGATAGGCACAAAGTCACAGAAAGATCAACCTCACAAATAGGGATAGGCACAAAGCCACCACTCTAATGATCACCTCTTCACTAAGAGGGATATCAACACAAATAAAGGAGGGTTTACAACTTGGTAATCTCAAAGACCACAAACTAATTCTTTCTCACAAAACAAAGATCCGATAGATAGGATAGAATGATAAGCTCAAGTGTGAGAAAAACCAAAAGGAATGGAAAATAAATACTCAAAGAAAATCCTTGAGAAAAACAAGAAATAAAGATGTAGAAGATGAACCAAAAACACTTTTTCCAAAATCACTTTTCTTTAATTTTCCAAACCCTAGAAAAACACCAAATCAAATGCAAACTTTAAAGTCCAAAACTCTCTTTTCAAATGTAGCAAAAACTTTATAGAGATCAAAATTAAAGCCCTTTAAAAACTTGTCTCAAACAGCCAAGAAAAACCTATTTATATAGCCATTTGAAAATATATCCGTTGGCAGCCAGATAAGGTCAGTTTTGACCTTCCAGTCGACTGGCCGGTTGACCGGCCAACGGTCAAATTTTAACCGTTGCGCCCTTCGGTTGACCGCCCGGTCGACCGGGCCAAAGCCCACGGTCGACCGTCCGGTCGACCGGCCGCACCCGAGAGTGGGCTGACTTTAGTCGGTCGATCGCTCGGTCGACCGGCCAAATCACCTAGCCTTTGTGCACGTCTCGTACAAATCGATCGACCAGATCGGTCAACCGACTACTGGTACAGTCGACCGTCCCAGTCGACCGTCAGAGCCTGGCAGGTTGAACTACAGGATTTAAAAACTGGTCTTTTTATTATCAAATAAATCTCATAAAATCTCATAAATTTCACAAAAATCAGTTCTTGTTATATCTTTGAAATACAAACATGTTTGAGTAAAAATCAAATCATGTTACAAACATTTTGAACCATTTTTGTGACTTGAAAATTTGCCTTAAACCAAATTCTGTATTTTCTAAAGCTTGAATTTTTGAAATGGAAATCCGATTTTTCCAAAACACATGTAAATGCAAAAATATGATGTTTAAACAACTTTGAAGCATATAGTATATGGATAAAATCCAATATATATGAAAGTGATATATATCAATGTTTATGACATTAATTCCGAAAATAAGTTTTGTTGAAATACGAAATCCAAATACATGAATAGGTTATCAAAGTAAGTTTTTCTAAGAATTTGAAGCATACATGTATATAGATCAAATCTAATATACATTAAACCATGTAAACTTGTTTTGATTCTATCTATTCATGAAAACTAAGATCGGTTAAACCGAAATTCAAAACCAATAAACATGAAACTTTAAACAAGTGTGTATGTTGTAAACTTGAGCATATAACACTATCTAATCTTTAACAATGGATCTAAACAAACTATACTTAAACAAATCGAAGCCTTCTTGTAGAACGCCGTCTCCAAGTTGACTCGATCCAAACGCGATTCCTCGAGCTTGACTCCAACGAGTGCTATTTATGAACTTGACGCTCGAGTTCTTGAATCACCATGTGAAAGCTCCAAAACACCTTTGTTTAAGCTAATCACCTACTAATATCTTGATCAAAATCTGAAACTAAATATCACAAGATTATTAGTAAACGTACATGAGTTAATCATCATCAAAACTAGAGTGGAAGGCCACTGGGCCAACAAGGAGGTGACATGAAATCCAAGAGATGTGTATGCAGATATTGTGATTAGCTAAAATGAGAATCTTTAACTCAAGCTTGTTAGACCCAAATCAAAAGTAGCAAGCTCTGACACCAATTGTAAGTCACCTAAAGGGGGTGAATAGGTAACAAGCTAATCAAGTGCAAAACTAATATGGAATTAAAAACCAATTATACAACTAAAAGCTATTATACAAACACACTAAGTATAACACAAAAGTGTAGCCGAATTCCTGGTGAAGGGCTCTGAACTATCTCCTCAAGATTCCTCTAGATTAAGAGTTGAGGTGCCATTATGGCTCTCTTGGTTGAATACAAGCGTGAGCAAACAATCTCATGCATATATACAATAAAACACAAATATATCAAGCATATAAAGAGATGAACAATAAAGGCATGCGAGATATATAAACATAAGTGAGAGAGAGAGAGAGATGAGCAACTACAAACACAGGAGAATTGTTTCGAGGTTCGAGCACACTTGCTCTACGTTCCTGCCTTCAACACTAAGAAGGATTTTCATTATAATCGATCCCGCAAGATCACTCGGTGCTTCAACATCTACACGAGCTTCTTCAAGAACTCTTGAACCACAAGTCCCTTACTTTTCCCGTAAGAACAATGCACACAAGCACACTAGCTTGCCAAGACCGCATCTCTATAAATTCCCAATACAAAAGGGGTGGAACACTTGGTGATCTTCTCTTGATCACAAAAATAACTCTCACAATAAGGATCTCTAGAGTATAATTATAGCAATGGAAAGCTCAAGTTTGTGTGAGAAAACAAGATAGATATGGAGGAGAAAATATCAAGAAAATACTTTTGAAAACACAAGAGATTCACTCTTGAAAACTCTCTTTTGGAAATGAAAATGAAGCTCTTAACTTGCTTAAAAACTCTGAAGCAGAGATATAGAAAACAGCTTAATAATCTTACCAAAAAATATGGCCAAAAGTCCCATTTATAGAGGCATCAGAAAATTAGTCGTTGGGGACCGATGGCCTGTCGGTCGACCTGCCAGTGGACCGGCCAACGGTCATATTTATGACCGCTGAGGTTGCCAGTTGACTGCCCAGTCGACCGTACCCAAGTCTTGACCTGTCGGTCGACTAGTCGGTGGACCGAGGCAAGAACTAGAGAGCACTGCTCTCTGGCCGGTCGACCACTCGGTCAACTGGGGTCAGATCTAGAGAGCAAACTCTCTGGATCGGTCGACCGTCTGATCGACTGGGCCCTCAAGCTAGGCTCTGTGCACATGGCTATGCACATCGGTCGACCACTCAGTCGACCGACCTCTAGTTTGGTTGATCGGTCGGTCGACAGCCAGAAGCCCAGGTCAGGGTTTCAAAGTTTTGAAACTTGTTCTTTCAAAACCCTAAACTTTTATTTAAAATACATAAAAATCGATAAAAATAAGTTCTTTGAAACACTTTGAAATACAAATATGTGTGATCAAAAATCCAACGCATATTACAACATATTAAACTATTTTTGTGATTAGAAGTGTAACCTTAAACTGAAAACCATATTTTTGAAAATTAATCTTCAAATTGAAAAATGGTTTTTTCCAAAACTTGTCCAAATACAAAAATAAGAGATTATAAACACTTTTGAAACATAGTATGTATTGATATGATCCAATACACATATAAGATAAAAAATCTATATTTTGACAATAAGCTCAAAATAAAGTTTTGATAAATACAAAACTTAAAAGAATGAACTAGAAACATCAAACTAAGTTTTTTAAACATTTGAACCAATAATGTATATGAATGAAATCCAATATACATATAAAACATGTAAACTTGTTTTGATGAACTCTATTCATGAAACATAAATATATCTTCTTTGAAGCTCAAAAGCAAAACCGAAACTAAAACTTTTTCTTATGAAAATGCTAAAGAAATTTTGAGTGTGTGTATATAAGCATGAGCAATCCACAACTAAGATATCCTTTATATTTTATCTAAAAATAAAAATCTTAACACTTATAAACACTCGACACAAGTCTTCTCTTGGCAATTTTATTCCCCAAGTAGACTTGATCCAAACGTGATCCATGAGCTAGACTCCTCTTTGAGTACTTGATGTAAGCTTTGAAGCGTAAGCTCTTGAATCAACACGTGCTAGCTTCAAAACTTGACTTTGAATCTTTTATTGAACCTAAACTGAAAGTACACCTAGAGGGGGGTGAATAGGTGTACGACTAATCTAATGAACAATAATGCGGAATTTAAAAACTAATTGCAACACACTTCGTATAACCAATGAGTGTAGCCGAATTCCCGGTGAAGGGCTCTGGACTAACTCCTCCTGATTCCTCTGGATAAGAGTTGAGGTGCTATATGAAGCTCTCTTTGGTTAAACACAAGTGAGGTACACAAACAAATCAAGCATGTATATGATATGATAATAATATGCAATGCTCAAATGTAAGAGAGAGAGTTAGAGAAAGTGAATCAAACGCAAACAACAAGATATGTTTTGAGGTTCGAGCACACAGCTCTACGTCCCCGCCTTCACACAGAAGGATTTTCACTAACTCGTCTACACAGGACTTCCCACACAGGGAACCTCCACTGAGGATTTTGGGCAAATACAATTTAGAGTACACAACTCTTCTCTCCAACAAATACAACCCTACACTTAGAGGCAAGGCACAACAACAAATCACCTCTACACTTAGAGGGATAGGCACTTAGCCAAATAACAAATCAACCTCTCACTAGAGGGATTAGGCTCAAAGCTAACACCAACAACAATCACCTCACACTTGGGGGATTCCAACATAATCTCCATCTCTCACTAGAGGGAGCCAAATACCACTTCACAATCACCTCACACTTGAGGGATATCAACACTATCACCTCTCACTAGAGGGATATCACAAAGATGGAAGGTTTATAACTTTGTGATTTATCTCAACCACAAACCAAATCTTTCTCACAAAATAAAGATCCTAATAGATAGGATAGATAGATAGGCTCAAGTGTGAGAAAACAAAGAGTTTGAAAATCAAAAAACTCAAAGAAAACACTTGGTAAAACTTTTAGGATATAAAGGAAATGAAGAACAAAAATAAATCCCAAAGACTTCTCTTTTTCTTTGATTTTTTCAACTCTTTAAAACAAATGAAGATAGATCTTTTGGCTCTAAAAACTCTTTTGAAAACTTATATTAAAACACTTGTAAAGGTGAGAAATTTAGCTCTTGAAATTCTTGTTAAAAATCAACTTCAAATGGGGTATTTATAACCCATTTGGAAATCTGCCTGTTGGCAGCTGAAAAGGGCATTTTTGCCCTTCTGGTCGACCGGCCGGTCGATCAGCCAACGGTCAAAAATGTGACCGTTGAGCCCAGCGGTCGACCACCTGATCGACCGTGCCCAGAACAAGAGAGCAACGGCTCTCTGGCTGGTCGACCACCCGGTCGACCGAGACTGGAAACAGAGAGCAGACTCTCTGTCCGGTCGACCGGAGGCTTTTCCAGAGAGCAGAGCTCTCTGGCGGTCGACCGGGTCAGTCGACCGGCGTCTCCAGCTAGGCTGCGTGCACGGTTGTGCACGTTGGTCGACCAGCCCGGTCGACCGCTCACTGCTACGGTCGACCGGCCCAGTCGACCGACAGTCAGCCAGCCTGACAGATTTGGGACTTAAAAACTTGGTATTTTATCCTTTATAAAATCCCATAAAAACACATAAATTCCAAAAAAATTAGTTCATATTATATCTTGAAATACAAACATGTTTGAGTAAAAATCAAATCATGTTACAAACATTTTGAACCATTTTTGTGACTTGAAAATTTTGCCTTAAACCAAATTCTGTATTTTCCAAAACTTGAATTTATGAAATGGAATCCGATTTTTCAAAACACATGTAAATACAAAAACATGATATTTAAACAACTTTGAAGCATATAGTATATGGATAGAATCCAATATACATGAAAGAGATATATATCAATATTTTTTACATTAATTCTGAAAATAAGTTTTGTGTAAATATAAAACCAAATACATGAATAGGTTATCAAAATAAGTTATTCTAAGAATATGAAGTATACATGTATATAGATCAAATCTAATATACATTAAGCCATGTAAACTTGTTTTGATATAATACCTTTCATGAAAATCAAGATCGGTTAAACCAAAACCAAAAACAAAAACCAATAAATATGAAACATGTGTGTGTTGTGAATTTGAGCGTATCACACTATCTAATCTTTACATATAATCTAAACAACATATTAACCTAAACAAACCGAAACCTTCTTGTAGAACGCCGTCTCCAAGTCGACTCGATCCAAACGTGATCCACCGAGCTTGACTCCAAACGAGTGCTAGATATGAACTTGACGCTCGGGCTCTTGAATCACCATATGAAAGCTTCAAAACACCTTTGTTGAAGCTAATCACCTACTAATATCTTGATCAAATATCTGAAATTAAATATCACAAGATTATTAGTAAAGTATAACTACATGAGTTAATCATCATCAAAACTAGAGTGGAAAGCCTCTGGCCAACAATCTCCCCCTTTTTGATGATGACAAAACTCATGGAGTTATATATGCATGGATTAAAGTTAAGTTTCAGAGAAGCTCCCCCTTAACTCATGCATAGCAATAAACAATAAAGATATGTCATGAATGCTATAAAATTAAACATGCTTTTGATACCAAATTTTAAAATAAACATGCTCTTGATACCAATAAAAATTCTTAAAAAATTTTGCTCTTAATACCAATAAAAACTTCAATAAGAACTCTTGATACAAAAAAAAAAAAAACAATATCAAAACAAGTTTTTGATACCAATAAAAACAACAGAACAATATGCTTTTGATACCAATATCAATAAAGCACAAAACACAAAAACAAATGCTTTTACAAATAAACATGCATATATACTAAAATACTTCTCCCCCTTTTTGTCAATCATCAACAAAGGGGTTTAAGTAAATAATAAAATAATGTTCTCCCCCTTTTTGTATGAAACAAAAATCAACAAGGGGTGAAATCAAATCAAAACATTATGATACCATTTGAAAAAAAATATATCAATTTAGTGCAAAGGTATATATAGAAACATCATGATACCAAATGATGGTACAATTGAAAATAAACTAAACATAATACCAAAATTTTGATACCAAATTGAAAGATATAAATATATAAACATATAGTTAATCTTGATACCAAATGAAAATATTTTACACTTTTGATACCAATTTGAAAAACATAAACCAATCTTTCTGGTTAAACATTAAACTCATTTTGCAATAAAGATACCAAATAGAGAATAATGTCAATTTAATACTATTAAAAATGAAACATATATCAATTGAAAATAATTTTCATTAGGAGCGTATGATACCAAATAAAAATCAATATCATTTTTAATTATTTTTCATCATAAAGTGTGGGAGTAAAAATTAATACTAATTGTAAACAAAACCAATTGAAAGGTAAAAACATGAATTTTCTCCCTCTTTATGAAATACCAAACAAAATGATGCATAAGCTTATATAAGATACCAATTGAAAAATAATCAATTGAAATATAATTGTTATTTAAGGAATCAAGCTTAGCATAATCAAAATTTGTGCTCAAGGATATAGAGATATAGTAAGTACAAATAAAACTTATATGTATGCATGAAAAATTGAATATCAATCGAAATTGATACTATTTGAAGTTTACGCATACATATATAAAAATAAATATGAGTATACAAAATAAATGTCAATAGTGATACCAATTGAAAAGATACAATGATATCAATTGAAACTATAATGAGAATCAAGTGTATAACTCATATTTCCAACCACCCATTCATGAACATGTTTTAAATAGATTTTCAATAATGAGCATACAAGGTATGGTCGCCCAACCAACCGCCCTTGGATGGGTAGGAGTTTTTAAAAATAAGTTTGAAATAGTATAACATGTTTGAAAACTCTACCATATGAAGAATATGAACTAGTTATATGAAAAATTGAAAACTAGTACGAAATCCTTCAAGTAAGAATAAAACAAAATTATATTTCATGAAAAATATGTAAGTCACACGATCATCAACACTCAAAATAAATAAGGCACATATCATACTCATGAAAATAAAATTATGAGAAAATATTAAGTAAAGTGAGTGTATAAGAGTTATGTGAAAAACATAATCATGAAAATTGGCAATAAGCTCAAAGTGAAATTCCTTAAAAACATGAAAGTCATCAAAACTAGAATCCTTTAATGTATATGTATGTTTTGTATAAACTAGAGTATACATACATAACCAAACAAAAATGAGTCCACAAAAGTATATGCATGAAGGTAAGTGGCTCAAGGATGTATATGTATAACTATTAGTTTAGACAAAATAGACATATACATGAAGTTTAAACATAAACATGAAAAATGTGTACAAAATGGGAATACAAGTCAAAATGCATGAATCATCAAAACTAAGCTATACTAATATACCTAATAAGTACAAATGAGCATTTAGGCACAAACATGAAATAATCTATTTGTGGCTCACTAGTTGTACAAGTATATATCCAAATTTTAACGAAAACTAATATCTAAACATGTAATTGAAAAACACCTAGAGGGGGGTGAATAGGTGTAAATGCTAATCTAGGAACTAAATGCGCTAAATGTGGAAGATTAAAAACTAATTTGCAACACACTTAGTACAACACACAAGTGTAGCCGAATTCCCCGTGAAGGGCTCTGGACTAACTCCTCTTGATTCCCCTTTAATGGGTTGAGGTGCTATGTGAAGCTCTTGTGGTTAAGTATAAGTGAGGCACACACAAACAACCAAGCATATAAGATGAATAGGCAATATGAATATATGCAAGGCAACACAAGCAATATGAATGATATGAATGACAATAAGAATGATGCTATGCACAACACAAATAGAGAGAGAGTTAGAGAGACAATGGATCAAACGCTAACAACAAGATATGTTTCGAGGTTCGAGCCCCTAGCTCTACATCTCCGCCTTCACCACCGTGAAGGATTTCCAATCCACTATCTCCCACCGAGGGAACCTCTACCGAAGAGGATTTGTTACAACACTAGGAGTACCAAACTCCTCTCTCAATACAAACACCACCTCACACAAGAGGGGTAGGCTCTTAGCCAAACAACAACCGATCCACCTCACACTTGAGGGATACAAACCAACAACCAACTCCACCTCACCAAGAGGGAGCAAACCACAATCTCAACCTCTATCAAAGAGGGAGCAAACACCAACCCAAATCAACCTCACCAAGAGGGATACAAGAAATCAAGGGGTTTACAACAAGTGGTATATCTCAACCACAAACCTCTTTCCTTTTTCCACAAACAAAGATCCTAAATAGATTAGGATAGAAGATAGGCTCAAGTGTGGAAAACAAGTATTTTGATCAAAGAAAAACTCTTGGGAAAATACCAAATAGATATTGAAATGAAGAACAATAAACCAATTTCCCAAAAACCTATTTTCTTTGAAAATAACAAAACACTTAAAACAAATAAGATGGATCTTTTGGCACTTAAAACTCTTTTGAAAACTTGTAAAAACACTTCAGAAAAGTAGAAATTTTTGCTCTTGAAAATCTTGGTTAAAACCCCCAAGAAATGGGGTATATATAGGCCCATCAGAAAACTAGCCGTTAGGCTGATCTGGCAGCCTGACAGGTTACCGGTCGGCCGGTCCGGCCGACCGCAACGGTCAGAAATGTGACCGTTGGGGCAACCCGGTCGACCGCCTGGTCGACCCAAATAAACAGAGAGCACTGCTCTCAGGTCCGGTCGGCCGCCCGGCCGACCGTCCCTGTGTCTGCCAAACGTGCACAGGCTTGTGCACGTCGGTCGACCGCAAGGGTCGACCGGCCCTTGGTACGGTCGACCCGTGCGGTCGACCGTCCTGGCCTGTCAGCCACTGTTCAGGGACAGAAAACACATGTTAAAATATTTCTAAAAATTCTTTTAAGTTTGTAAAAATACCCAAAAATAGTTTTATCATTTTGCATTGATATATAAACATGTGATAAAAATTTCAACTCAATTATCAAGCAATTTGAACTATTTTTGTGTCTTATCATTTTTACCAAAAACCAAAACATGTATTTTTATCAAACTTGGATTTTTCAATATATGAATAAGATAGTCAAAATAAGTTTGTATAGGAAGTTTAAGCATGCATGTATAACTAGAATACATCTATTATACATATAAACTATTTAAACTTGTTTTGAACAATCCATTCATGAAAAAAATATCGGTTAAACTCAAAATCGAAAAACCAATATCCAAACATAAAAACGTGTGTGTTGTGCACTTGAGCATATCAACTATACTAAGCTTTACAAATGGATCTAAAACACACTATCTAAACTAGGATACCTAAGTCTTCTTGACGATCTTTCATCTTCAAGTTGACTTGCTCCCAAACGTGATCCACCGAGTGCAAAGATATAATCTTGATGCTCGGGCACGGGAATCACCAAGTGAAGGCTTCCAAACTTCTCTTTTTGAAGCAATCACCAACTAATATCTTGCTTAATGATCTGAAACTAAAATCACAAGATTATTAGTAAACATAACTACATGAGTTAATCATCATTAAAACTAGGGTGGAAGGCCATTGGGCCAACAATCTCCCCCTTTTTGATGATGACAAAACTCATGGAGTTATATATGCATGAATTAAAGTTAAGCCTCAAAGAAGCTCCCCCTTAACTCATGCATAAAACAAATAAATATAAATATGCAATAAATGACAATGCATAATCATGCATAAACAATAAATGGTTCTAGATACCAATGAAATGTTCAAAAACAAAACATGCTCTAGATACCAATTAAAATTAAACTAAAATTAAACTTAATATATGCAAAACATAAATATGCATATTAAACTCTCAAATAATTCTCCCCCTTTTTGTCAATCATCAACAAAGGGGTAAAAATCAAAACAAAACAAAATCTTCTCCCTTTTTGTTCGAAACAATGAATCAACAAAAGGTTGAAAACAAGAAAAATAATATTCTCCCCCTTTTTGTCTAAAACAAAAACAAAGTCAATAAGGGGTTACATTCAATTAAGATATCAATTAAAAATATGTCAAAGTAGAGCATCTTGATACCAATTGAAAGTAAACAAAAAATATTGATACCAATTTTAAGCAAAACACATGAAAATCTTGATACCAATTGAAATTAAACAAATAAATTTGAAATTTTCTAAACAAAAATTTTGATACCAATTGTAAATAATTTTCATTTTGAACATATGATACCAATTTGAAATTTTCAATCATAAAGTATGGGAGTGAAAAACAAATACTAATTGAAAGATGAGATACAACTTTTCTCCCCCTTTATTAAATACCAAAAGAAACATTGCATAAGCTTGTATATAAATACCAATTGAAAACTAATCAATTGAAACAAAATTGAAACTCAAGGTATTGGGTTATGCTAAGCTTGAGTAAATAAAAACTAAAATTTGTGATATTTTTGAACACAAATAAAACATATATATGTATGAAAGATAGATACCAATTGAAATTGATATTCTTGGAATTGAAAGCATACATGCATACAAACATATATGAGTATACAAGAAAGGTCAAAATTGATACCAATTGAAAGAATTCAATGATACCAATTGAAATAACAATAATGATCAAGTGTATACATCATATTACTACCACCCAATCATGGTTTAAGTTTTAAATGATTTTCATTTAAAGCATATATGAACATGATCTCCCATCCAACCTCCCATGGAAGGTAGGGGTTTTCAAAAATAGATTTGAAAATAAGCTTTGTTTGAAAAACTCTACCAAAATGAAGAATACCGTAACTAGTTAAATGGAAAATCTTTTAAACTAGTACAAAATCCTTCAAGTAAGGAATAAGCTAAAAATAATTTTCATAAAACACGTGTAAATCACATAGCACTTAAAAACACTCAATATTCAATAAAGTCCATACATGCTCATGAAAACATACTCATGAGAAATATTTTAAAAATGGTGAGTGTACAAGTAATGTGTGACATGGCATTATGAAATTTCCAATTAAGCTCAAAATTTCTTGAAACAATGAAAATCATCAAAATTATTTAATCTGCAAGGTATATGTCTGTCTTATACAAACTAAAGCATACATACATATCCAAAACACAACGAGTCCACCAAATATATGCATTAAGGCACGTGGCTCAAAAAGGATGTATATGTATAATAATAATTTGGATAAAATGGACATATACATGAAGTTAAACATAAACACATGGATACATGAAAAACTAAATTTTCATTAAAAACAAATTTCATTTCAAGGTATATGTATGATTTGTCAACACAAGAAGTATACATACATATCCCTAAACACAATTGAGTCCATATGTATAGATTTGCATGAAAGGCAAATGACTCAAGGGGTATACATGTATAACTTAAGGTTTGACAAAATAGACATATACATGAAATGAAAACACATGATCAAAAACAAAACCAAAAGTAGGAATACAAGTTTAAAATGTATGAATTATCAAACTAGACTATACTAGCACATCTAATGGGTTTAAATAAGCATTCAAGCACAAACATATATAGATTTATTTGTGGCCCACTATATGCACAATATATATCCTAGTCTTAATGAAAACTAACATCTAAACAAGTAATCTTAACATGAAGCATCAAAACACGATAAAAATCAACATGATAAACATAAACATGATTATTAAGAAAATTCACATGTTATTAGAACTATGATATACGCAATAGCAACCAAATAGTGAGAACACAAAAAGTTTATCCATATTAAACAAGGGTGTCACAAAATAACTAAACATGTATATCACAAATCTAATAAGCATGGCATATTCATAATGATCAATGAACATCAAAACATGCTATAAACATATGATATGAAAAGCATGTAAACAATAAATAGGAGTTAGGGATCGTTACCAAAACCTAGAAGGCAACTTTCCTTGTCTCCAAAACATAGTGGTTGTCCCACCAAACTTTCCTTGAAAGTGATGCATCCAAATGATTTCCATGAAGCTCGGAACGCATCCACTCTAAGGTACCATCAACTCTCACGTCATGCGAGAGCCCACTCCTACATCATAAACAAGAGGGGTGGTCTTTGGTACCCATATCTTATTGGGTCCATGGGGGTTAGTACCTTCTCTAACCCAAACAAATTTATTTGCTAAATTTGAAACATGTAATCTATCATAACAAAATTTAGCAAGGTGGCCCTTACGTCCACAATGTGTACAAGTGTACACAAGAGCATACATGTGATGGGTGTGTCCGTGAGGAGCATGTGTATGCCGTGATGGGTGTGCATGCAAAATAGATGGAACTTGTTTCTTTTGAAACAAAGTTTCCAAACGTGTATGGCCCACAACACATTGGCTCAAAGTGGAGCCCAAACAATCCACTCTCTTCTTCAACAAAGAAAAATCATCATTAATCTTAGAAGAAGAGGTGCATGCAATAGGTAGACTAGATGAAGAGGCTACACTAGCATGACAAACATGTGCATCTAAATCATTTTTCAAAACAATATTTTTCTTTAAACAAGCTTCTAAATCCTTTGAAATAGAATCAATTTTTATTTTCAAAGAATTATTTCTTTTACAACAAATTCAATTTTTGAAGACAAAACTTTATTTTTCTTCAAAACATTTTCACAATCATTTTTAGATTTTAAAAACTTATTTTCTTTAAGTGCAAGATCAAGTTGAGATTTTAATGAATCCCTCTCATTAGCAATCTCCTCTTTCTCTTGCGAAACAACATCAAGTCTAACAATCAAATTTTTATTATCATTGTTAAGGCCTAGACTTTTCTTTTTCAAAACATTATATTTTTCGATCAATTTTTCACAAACTATTGAAAGTTCTTCATTTAAAGCATGGGCATCAATTTGATCATCACATGAAGAACTAGAATCAAAACTATCTAGTTGAGATTCCGATTGTACCTCAAGGGAGTCATTCCCTTGGACCATGAAGCATTGTGAGTCGGATTCTCCACTAGATTCCTCCAGTTGGATTTGTACTTGAAGCTCGGAGGTGGTGGTTGTTGTCAACTTGTTCCACACTGCAAAAGCGGAATCAAGATTAGAAACACTTATAAGATAATCTTTAGATAATGTGCTTCTAATGGCCTCTAGGGCTTGTGCATTGGCCCCTATATGCTTGCTATCACTAAGGTAGGATTCCTTGGTAATGGCAAGGTAAACCTTATGTCCTAAAGTTTATAAATAAACGGTCATCCTAATCTTCCAAATAAGAATGTTGGAAGGGTCAAGCATAGGTGGGGTCATGAAGTCCATGGTAAATTATATGAGTGTGCAAACAAGCAAATGCAAATAATAGATTAGCAAGTAAATGGATCTCACTCCTAGGATGTTAAGCCTAAGTATCAGGAGCGTAGGCTCTGATACCAATTGAAAAACACCTAGAGGGGGGTGAATAGGTGTAAATGCTAATCTAGGAACTAAATGCGCTAAATGCGGAAGATTAAAAACTTATTTGCAACACACTTAGTATAACACACAAGTGTAGCTGAATTCCCCGTGAAGGGCTCTGGACTAACTCCTCTTGATTCCCCTTTAATGGGTTGAGGTGCTATGTGAAGCTCTTGTGGTTAAGTATAAGTGAGGCACACACAACAACTAAGCATATAAGATGAATAGGAAATATGAATATATGCAAGGCAACACAAGCAATATGAATGATATGAATGACAATAAGAATGATGCTATACACAACACAAATAGAGAGAGAGAGTTAGAGAGACAATGGATCAAACGCTAACAACAAGATATGTTTCGAGGTTCGAGCCCCTAGCTCTACATCCCCGCCTTCACCACCGTGAAGGATTTCCAATCCACTATCTCTCACCGAGGGAACCTCTACCGAAGAGGATTTGTTACAACACTAGGAGTACCAAACTCCTCTCTCAATACAAACACCACCTCACACAAGAGGGGTAGGCCCTTAGCCAAACAACAACCGATCCACCTCACACTTGAGGGATACAAACCAACAACCAACTCCACCTCATCAAGAGGGAGCAAACCACAATCTCAACCTCTATCAAAGAGGGAGCAAACACCAACCCAAATCAACCTCACCAAGAGGGATACAAGAAATCAAGGGGTTTACAACAAGTGGTATATCTCAACCACAAACCTCTTTCCTTTTCCACAAACAAAGATCCTAAATAGATTAGGATAGAAGATAGGCTCAAGTGTGAAAAACAAGTGTTTTGATCAAAGAAAAACTCTTGGGAAAATACCAAATAGATATTGAAATGAAGAACAATAAACCAATTTCCCAAAAACCTATTTTCTTTGAAAATAACAAAACACTTAAAATAAATAAGATGGATCTTTTGGCACTTAAAACTCTTTTGAAAACTTGTAAAAACACTTCAAAAAAGTAGGAATTTTTGCTCTTGAAAATTTTGGTTAAACCCCCAAGAAATGGGGTATATATAGGCCCATCAGAAAACTAGCCGTTAGGCTGATCTGGCAGCCTGACAGGCTACCGGTCGGCCGGCCCGGCCGACCGCCAATGGTCAGATATGTGACCGTTGGGGCAACCCGGTCGACCGCCCGGTCGACCCAAATAAACAGAGAGTACACTGCTCTCAGGTCTGGTCGGCCGCCCGACCGACCGTCCCTGTGTCTGCCAAACGTGCACAGGCTTGTGCACGTCGGTCGACCGGCCCTTGGTACGGTCGACCCGTGCGGTCGGCCGTCCTGGCCTGTCAGCCACAGTTCAGGGACAGAAAACACATGTTAAAATATTTCTAAAAATTCTTTTAAGTCTTGTAAAAATACCCAAAAATAGTTTTATCATTTTGCATTGATATATAAACATGTGATAAAAATTTCAACTCAATTATCAAGCAATTTGAACTATTTTTGTGTCTTATCATTTTTACCAAAAAACAAAACATGTATTTTTATCAAACTTGAATTTTTTAATATATGAATAAGATAGTCAAAATAAGTTTGTATAGGAAGTTTAAGCATGCATGTATAACTAGAATACATCTATTATACATATAAATTATTTAAACTTGTTTTGAACAATCCATTCATGAAAACAAATATCGGTTAAACTCAAAATCGAAAAACCAATATCCAAACATAAAAACGTGTATGTTGTGCACTTGAGCATATCAACTATACTAAGCTTTACAAATGGATCTAAAACACACTATCTAAACTAGGATACCTAAGTCTACTTGACGATCTTCCATCTTCAAGTTGACTTGCTCCCAAACGTGATCCACCGAGTGCAAAGGTATGATCTTGATGCTCGAGCACGGGAATCACCAAGTAAAGGCTTCCAAACTTCTCTTTTTGAAGCAACCACCAACTAATATCTTACTTAATGATCTGAAACTAAAATCATAAGATTATTAGTAAACATAACTACATGAGTTAATCATTATCAAAACTAGGGTGGAAGGCCTTTGGGCCAACAGTAATCAAAACATGAAGCATAGAAATCAAAACAAAACTCATATGATCATTATGGTAAATGCACATTCATTAGATCTATGATATACACTATAGCTAAAATAAATGTGAGAATACAAAAGTATAAGTCCATATTAAACATGGGTGATCTCAAATACTAATCATGCATATCACAAGTCTAATAATCATGACATTTAACATACTAATCATGAAACAAGACATGCTAAAAATCAACAATATTAAAAGCATGTAAACATAATGAGGAGTAAGAGATCGTTACCAAAAACTATGAGGGTACATCTCTATATCTCCAAACCAAGGTGGTCCTCCCACTAAACTCCCCTTGAAAGTGATGCATCCAAATTGTCCTCTTTAAGCTTGGAATGCATCCACCTCAAGCCACCAACATTCTCACGTCATGTGAGAGCCCACACCTACATCAAATAAAATTGGAGTCGTCTTTGGTACCCATACTCTTTTGGGTCCATGGGGGTTAGCACCTTTTCTAACCCAAATAAACTTATTTGCTAAATTAGAATCATGTATCCTATCAAAATAAAATTTAGCAAGGTGGCCCTTACATCCACAATGTGTACAAGTGTACACATGAGCATATATTATGTCATGGGTGTGAATGTGAGGAGCATGTGTATGCCGTGGTTTGTGTGCATGCATAGGAGGAACTTGCTTCTTTCGAAACAAAGATTCCAAACGTGTATGGTTCATGACACAATGGCTCAAAGTGGAGCCCAAACAATCAAGACTCTTCTTTAACAAGCAAATATCATTTTCAATTATAGAAGAGGTGCATGCAATATGTCACACCCCGCTTCCCAAAATACGCGGAAAAGGAGGCGCGACGAGAGTCGGCGACGTATATACGTAAGGAAAATACCCCACGTATACACGCTAAGCCTAAATGTAACCTGATCAAGCTATAAATAATCAATGGTCACTGCAATAATACATTTAAGACTACACAATGATAGCAGATGAATAATGACAAGAAGATGGCAGCTGAAAGCGATAAAGGTAGAATCAAAGATGGCAGAAATATAAAAGAGATGAGGATACCAGAAACGGAAGAATGAGCGTCCAGTTCCTCGCAAGACGTATAGTCTTGTCGAACACCTACACATTAGAACAATCGTCCAATATCTGGACGTGCAAATCTAGGGTCGTCAGAACGCGAACATGGTGAGTGTGTGTGTAAAGGGGAAAGAGCTCGTGCAGAAGAAACAATGTGCATAAATAATAATAAGAACAACTGCAAATATAAGAGACTAAATAACAAGATGAATAACAACAATAATATACATGAAAGCAACACAAATAAAGATAGCAAGAATAAAAGTACATGTACAAGACAAGTAAAGCAACTATAGCAAACAACAGATGTCTAGATGTGTAACCTATCACATGTCACTAGGTTGGTATCCAACTCTGGTCATAAGTCTGGTCCTGGTTACAATCATGGGTCTATCATAATGATATATAGATATTCAACCAGGTGATTACAGTCAGTCACAAAGTATCAACAGTTTAATATTAATTATGTCAGCGAACATCAATTGTCACATGTAATAGACGCATCCCATACTACGCCTACCACACTGCCAATCGATGCCCTTAAGTTATTGAAACTGATCGGTTGGAGACATTGTCCATGCTTTAGGTGGGTCCCGTGCATACCCGGGACCACGGCCCAGACTCCTAGCGCTGAACCAGGACCTACCGCAAGGTAGTCAGGAACATGTAAACAGGAACAGGTACATGTATAACAGGGAAACATGACGGGGTGCCAGTCACCCCACGGGAACCCTGCAGTGGAACCCTCTTTCGGCTGCGCAACCTAAATCCTAGGTCCACCCAAAATACGGACGCTGTCTCCTCCATCAATCTCCCCAATCCCAGTGCAAGTTGTTTGTTATCATGTTTTAGTTTATCAAGATTATTTAGTATACGTGTTACTTAAATCTCTGGGATGACTCAGTGGTAGTCACGGTAACAATATCAACATGTGAAAGTCAGGGTACCGGTATAACAGGAATATAATATATAAAAGGTACAGGATACCGGTATAACAGGAATATGTAACAAGTGAACATGCGGGTGTTGTTACCGTGTGATAATATTTTCCCAGCAAATTTCAGTAACATGAACATGATAGTTGTCAGGTAGATATTAAGTATAATCAGTCAGGTTTCACAGGTAAACAAGATATCTACGGTGAGTAACAACCTTCTGTCAAGAATAGAATAATCTAGGCAAGTTATGGAATCAACACGTATCCTCAAAGTCGTCAATAAATGATCTCACCAACTAATAAAGTAATAACTGTTATATGATAACTCTGAAGTACAAGATCACCAACATCGAGTAGATCACCCTCATAATAGCTCAATCTCTATTAGCTGATGTAATCAATAACTATACATGAAAGACATGGTATGTCCTCGAGATCAACAAATCAACATACACTACAATCATAACTAAATAAGAAACATCCTCAAATAACTGCAATCTAGAATAGACCACTTATAAGTCAATACCAACAGCTCATCCTTACTCAATTGATATAATCAGTTGATACATCCGGGAACTCTTGCATCTAATAATCCAAAACCAACATGATATCACATATCAAAGTCAAAGGGTAAGATATCCACACATCTAGTCACAATCCAACAAAATCAGTCACATATAAATACTGATCAATATCCAATGTAAATAACATAAATTCCCGTTCGACTTAAACTCCAACTAAGTCCATATTCTGATCCAAACATCAAGTAATCCAATCTCTAACATCATAACCAGTCCATCATCAATATCCAGATGAATCATCACCTAAGTTATTACCACATGAAGGAATAACAAGTCTGGAAAGTACTCTACATGAAATATATCAATCTCATTTTAATGTAGATCAGGCTATTATAAAGAACGTAAATCCAATGTCATCTATAACTCAAGTTCAGTCCAAATCACAGTCCAACTCTGAATAAGTCCATGTACTGATCCAATCGTCGTAATCTTTTAGTAAAGTAAGATCATATCTGATATGTCCTCAAATACCCGAATAAATTCTTAACTGATTTATCACCAAGTAAGGAATATCAAGTTTGATAATTGTTCAAGTAAAATATAGATTGTAAACTACAATCACGAACCAATCCAACATAAGATCAGTCTAGTGTATAGTCCAAGTTCCTCCACATTTAGTTTCAGTCCGAAATAGTAATCATCTATTCATGAAATGATATAACTCTGATATCTCAATGTCCAATACAAGATCCATACATATATCTGATGCTCCACTCTGTAGTTAATTTATCCAATCAAGAGACCGAGTCAAGTCACAGTCTAAAGGTATATCAAACTAGTCCTAAGCCAACAACGACAAACTAGTAACGCATAAAATGACACTGGTACGAGTTCATATCAACTAGGTGATTAAAGTGAACAATCATACATATCTCATGAATAATACAAGTAATGAAACTGGTAAAATATAACAGGAAATCACATGAAATGATAAAAGTAAAACATAATACATGTAGACAACGGTAAATAGGAAAAACGAGACAAAAGCAAACACTCACATGAAATGACGCGGTTTCAGAACCGAATCGCCGTCTGATCTTCATTGCATGAACTGGCACTGATCTATGGATCATCCTATGGATCGGTCTTCGAATCTCCTATGTGTCGGGTCCAGAATAGATACAAATCTGAATATGTTGTTACCGAGTTCAGATCGTCCGAGCGAGTCCGAAACGCTGTAACACGTAGCCAAACATACAAATAAATATAAATATTCACTTAACACACTCCCTAGCATACCGACACATACGTGTACACCCACGTACATGTACAAGTATACACGTACATACACCTATTAATTAAGACCCATTCATTAATCACTAAACTATACATATAAATGATTAAAGAATAAATTCATGCATAAATATATACCATGCATAAATACATGCATATACATGCATACACCAACATCCCACTCACGCACAAACCCAAACACATTTAAATAACTTCCCAATTATTACACAATTGCCACCATACAATAAAATGTTAACTAACCTCGAGCCGATTTGCGGCGCACCGACAGAGGCTCCGACGGAGGCGTCCGAGGCCGCGGAGAGTGTCGTTGGATAGAGCAACTCGCCGTGAAGGGCGTGGGGTGCGTTCGCGCTCGCCGACGGTGATCAACGGCATCCCGCGGAGAGCCGGAAAATGGTTCGAAGTAAGGTATTAGCCGCACACAACCAAACACATTGAATTAATAATCTCACATACAATAATTTACCCACATGAAATAACACACATTATTTTTTATTAACATTACATTCATTTGAAATAATATACTAGTACCTTTAGATGAAACCCACTTATGTATGCAAAATATAAAAGGAGAGAGAGGGGAGATGCCTCACGGCCAATGGGGGGGAAGGGGCGCCATCATCAGGAGGCATCGAGAAATCCATCCAAGACTCAGGGGACTTGACCAAATCCCTCTCTCCTGGCCACCGCCGCTCATCTGGGGCTCAACCCGAATCCTTGGCCTCTGACGGAGGTACAAGGCTCCAACACCCTTGGGCCTGCTCAGCGACATCAAGCTAATATTCATCTTGTCCACATCAATCGGAATCCTATCCAAAGCCTGAGCAGCGTCAGCACGAAAGGGGACACCTTTCTCTTTGCAAATCCTTCCAATCTCCTCCATGGGCTGGACCACCCCGATCTCGTTGCTGACGGCCATGATGGAGACGAGTCCGGTATCAGGTCGGATGGAGGACTTGAGCAGGTCGAGATCGACGAGGCTGTCGGATTTCACGGGGAGGTAGGTGACGTCGAAGCCTTCCTGCTGCAGGTAGCGGCAGGAGTCGAGGGCGCACTTGTGCTCGGTCTGGGTGGTGATGACGTGGTGCCTCTTGTCGCGGTAGGAGTGCCTGACGCCCTTGACGGAGATGTTGTTGGATTCGGTGGCACCGGAGGTGAGAGGGGGACTGCTCCGGCGGGGGCCGTCGCCTGGGGAAGATGGGGGCGGCTGTGAGGGATGGAGAGGATTAGATTGGGTTAAGAATAGAATTTAGGTTAGGATTATATATAGGATGGGTTAGTTAATGGTTTCGGGTTGGATTGGGTTTGGGTTATAATCTAATGGGTTAAGGGTAATAGGATAAAGGGTATAGGATCACCAATGGGTATTAGGTTTAGATAATCAAGAAAATGGAAATGGGTATGGACTAAAAAAGATAATAGGTAGGAACAAGGATAAAAGAAAACAAGAAATAATGCTACTACTAAACAAACATAATAATTAATAACATGCATATTAATTAACAATAGCAATGACAATAATAATTAATCAATATAAACAATAATCATAATGGAATAATAATAATAATATCACCAGTAAAATAAAATAAATACTTTAGATAAATAAAAATACAGTATTTTAGACTAGAGATATTACATTCTACCCACCTTACAAAAATTTCGTCCTCGAAATTTCAATAAAGTAGGGAATGATAAGAGAATCAAAATACAGGGAGAAAACAAATAAGCTTCCATGTCGCTTCACTGGGACACACACGATTCCGCTGCGCGCTCTGATCTCTGCTACCGGCTTCAACATTGAGTAACCAATCTTAAGAGATAGGATCAGGAGGAATGAATAGAAAGGAAGGACGAAATCAAGATGGACATTCAAATCACTCTAAATGAAGTGTTGGAATCATGGATATCAACAGATCAAGAATGGAATTCCAAAGGGAGGACGATCAATTCCAAATGGAGTCAATATTATCATGTGAATAGTATATGTATATTGCAGTGTAAGTATAACTTATTCAAGTTACCGGTAAGAACTAGGTCTCTCTTGCGAAACAAGAGTCAAAATTCAAGATCGCAAGTCGAAAACCTAGGCTCTGATACCAAGAAAACCCTGTCACGCCCCGCTTCCCAAAATACGCGGAAAAGGAGGCGCGACGAGAGTCGGCGACGTATATACGTAAGGAAAATACCCCACGTATACACGCTAAGCCTAAATGTAACCTGATCAAGCTATAAATAATCAATGGTCACTGCAATAATACATTTAAGACTATACAATGATAGCAGATGAATAATGACAAGAAGATGGCAGCTGAAAGCGATAAAGGTAGAATCAAAGATGGCAGAAATATAAAAGAGATGAGGATACCAGAAACGGAAGAATGAGCATCCAGTTCCTCGCAAGACGTACAGTCTCGTCAAACACCTGCGCATTAGAACAATCGTCCAATATCTGGATGTGCAAATCCAGGGTCGTCAGAACGCGACCATGGTGAGTGTGTGTGTAAAGGGGAAAGAGCTCGTGCAGAAGAAACAATGTGCATAAATAATAATAAGAACAACTGCAAATATAAGAGACTAAATAAAAGATGAATAACTGAACAATAATATACATGAAAGCAACACGAATAAAGATAGCAAGAATAAAAGTACATGTACAAGACAAGTAAAGCAACTATAGCAAACAACAGATGTCTAGATGTGTAACCTATTACATGTCACTAGGTTGGTATCCAAGTCTGGTCATAAGTCTGGTCCTGGTTACAATCATGGGTCTATCATAATGATATATAGATATTCAACCAGGTGATTACAGTCAGTCACAAAGTATCAACAGTTTATTATTAATTATGTCAGCGAACACCAATTGTCACATGTAATAGACGCATCCCATACTACGTCTACCACACATGCCAATCGATGCCCTTAAGTTATTGAAACTGATCGGTTGGAGACATTGTCCATACTTTAGGTGGGTCCCGTGCATACCCGGGACCACGGCCCAGACTCCTGGCGCTGAACCAGGACCTACCGCAAGGTAGTCAGGAACATGTAAAAAGGAACAGGTACATGTATAACATGTATAACAGGAAACATGACGGGGTGCCAGTCACCCCACAGGAACCCTGCAGTGGAACCCTCTTTCGGCTGCGCAACCTAAATCCTAGGTCCACCCAAAATACGGACGCTGTCTCCTCCATCAATCTCCCCAATCCCAGTGCAAGTTGTTTGTTATCATGTTTTAGTTTATCAAGATTATTTAGTATACGTGTTACTTAAATCTCTGGGATGACTCAGTGGTAGTCACGGTAACAATATCAACATGTAAAGTCAGGGTACCGGTATAACAGGAATATAATATATATCAAGGTACAGATACCGGTATAACAGGAATATGTAACAAGTGAACATGCGGGTGTTGTTACCGTGTGATAATATTTTCCCAGCAAATTTCAGTAACATGAACATGATAGTTGTCAGGTAGATATTAAGTATAATCAGTCAGGTTTCACAGGTAAACAAGATATCTACGGTGAGTAACAACCTTCTATCAAGATAGAATAATCTAGGCAAGTTATGGAATCAACACGTATCCTCAAAGTTGTCAATAAATGATCTCACCAACTAATAAAGTAATAACTGTTATATGATAACTCTGAAGTACAAGATCACCAACATCGAGTAGATCACCCTCATAATAGCTCAATCTCTATTAGCTGATGTAATCAATAACTATACATGAAAGACATGGTATGTCCTCGAGATCAACAAATCAACATACACTACAATCATAACTAAATAAGAAACATCCTCAAATAACTGCAATCTAGAATAGACCACTTATAAGTCAATACCAACAGCTCATCCTTACTCAATTGATATAATCAGTTGATACATCCGGGAACTCTTGCATCTAATAATCCAAAACCAACATGATATCACATATCAAAGTCAAAGGGTAAGATATCCACACATCTAGTCACAATCCAACAAAATCAGTCACATATAAATACTGATCAATATCCAATGTAAATAACATAAATTCCCGTTCGACTTAAACTCCAACTAAGTCCATATTCTGATCCAAACATCAAGTAATCCAATCTCTAACATCATAACCAGTCCATCATCAATATCCAAATGAATCATCACCTAAGTTATTACCACATGAAGGAAATAAAAGTCTGGAAAGTACTCTACATGAATATATCAATCTCATTTTATGCAGATCAGGCTATTATAAAGAACGTAAATCCAATGTCATCTATAACTCAAGTTCAGTCCAAATCACAGTCCAACTCTGAATAAGTCCATGTACTGATCCAATCGTCGTAATCTTTTAGTAAAGTAAGATCATATCTGATATGTCCTCAAATACCCGAATAAATTCTTAACTGATTTATCACCAAGTAAGGAATATCAAGTTTGATAATTGTTCAAGTAAAATATAGATTGTAAACTACAATCACGAACCAATCCAACATAAGATCAGTCTAGTGTATAGTCCAAGTTCCTCCACATTTAGTTTCAGTCCGAAATAGTAATCATCTATTCATGAAATGATATAACTCTGATATCTCAATGTCCAATACAAGATCCATACATATATCTGATGCTCCACTCTGTAGTTAATTTATCCAATCAAGAGACCGAGTCAAGTCACAGTCTAAAGGTATATCAAACTAGTCCTAAGCCAACAACGACAAACTAGTAAACGCATAAAATGACACTGGTACGAGTTCATATCAACTAGGTGATTAAAGTGAACAATCATACATATCTCATGAATGA
>JAVJIF010017455.1:0-102138 GCA_038442645.1 Agave tequilana
CCATGAAGATTAAATAAGTTTTGATGATTTTGTGTTTTCAATGTTTAAGGAATAATTGAGCTTAATTGAATATTTCATGATTATGATATTCACACTTTATTTGTACACTCGCATTTATTGCTTGCTCATGTTTTGTATTCATGAGTCATATTTATGCCTATTGAATTAGAGTGTTGATTATCATGTGAATTTCATGTTTTATGAAAATTATTTTTAGTTTATTCCTTGCTTGAAGGATTTCGCACTAGTTAACAAGTTTTTCCATTTAACTAGTTACGGTATTCTTCAATTTGGTAGTGATTTTCAAACAAAACTACATTTTCAAATCTATTTTTGAAAACCCCTACCATCCATGGGAGGTTGGAAGGGAGATCATGTTCATGTATGCTTTACAAGTGAAAATCATTTTAAACTTGATCATGATTGGGAGGATTAGTTATATGAGTTATACCATGCTTTTATTGTTATGTCAATTGGTATCATTGAACTCTTTCAATTGGTATCATTTTGATCTTTGTGTATACTCATATGTTTATTGTGTATGTATATTTTCAATTGGTATCATCTATTGGTGATTGGTACTCATTCTATTTCATACATATATACTTGTTTTATTTGTGATTAAGATATAAATTTTTCACAAAATCTTGTTTATGCTAGTGCTTGAGCTTCAATTTTGTTTCAATTGATTACTTTTAAATTGGTATCAAGCCCATGCATCTTTTTAGTTGGTATTTCATAAAGGGGGAGAAAATTCAATTTTGTCTTTCAATTGGTGATTCTTCAATGGTATTTGTTTTCCACTCTCTTACTTTATGATTGAAAATTTCATATTGTATCATATGTTTATATGAAAATTATTTACAATTGGTATCAAAATTTTGTTTAGACATTCAAAATTTATTATGTTTAATTTCAATTGATATCAAGATGTTTCATGTGTTTTTGCTTAAAATTGGTATCTAAAAATTTTGTTTTTAAGAAAAATACAAAAGTTTTGATTTGTATTGACTATATGCATATAGATTCATGATGAGTGTATCTTGTATTGAAGAGCTTAACATCTCTTCTTTATGTGGTACACGTGTGTAGGGGGGAGCTTCACATCTCCTCTTATGCATTACATAATGTGTGTTATGTGAATTAGGGCTTAACATCCCTCTTTCATGTAATGCATATGTGTAGGGAAGCTAACTTAGCGTCTTCCTCTTCATGAATGTATATAACATATAACATCTATTGATCTTTGTTTATTTTCAATTGATATCAAGATGCTTCATTGACATATTTATCTATTGATATCATGTTGTTTATAGTCACCCCTTATTGACCTTGTTTTTTTTTTAGACAAAAGGGGGAGAACATTGTTTTATTGTTTTGATTGACTTAAAAGGGGAAAAGATTTTTACCCCTCATTTTATTGTTTGGATTGTTTAACCCCTTCTTGATCTTTTTGTTTGACAAAAAGGGGGAGAAAAATTTGTTTGATTTGATTTTACTTTGAACCCTTTATTGATGATTGACAAAAAGGGGAGAAGTATTTGAGTTTATGCATGTTTTTTGCTTAAGGGGGAGAAGTATTTGTCTTCCTTGTTATTTATGCATATATGTTTTTGTATTGCAAATAGGAGAAAAAGATTTTGATTTATGCTTATTGCATGTTTATCTCCATACTTGCATACATATTCATGTGCTTCATTTCCATATATTATTATTTGTTTATGCATGAGTTAAGGGGGAGCTTCTTTGAAGCTTAACTTTAATCCATGCATATATAACTCCATGAGTTTTGTCATCATCAAAAAGGGGGAGATTGTTGGCCCAAAGGCCTTCCACCCTAGTTTTGATGATGATTAACTCATGTAGTTATGTTTACTAATAATCTTGTGTTGTTTAAGTTTCAGATCATTAACCAAGATATTAGTTGGTGATTAGCTTCAACAAGGTGTTTAGAAGCTTTTCATGATGATTCCAGGGCCAAAGCGTCAAGATCACACATTGCCTAGCCCATGGATGGAGTTTTGGAGCAAGTCTACTTGAAGATGAAGATCATCAAGAAGACTTAGGTATCCATAGTTTAGTTAGTGTGTTTTAGATCCATATGTAAAGTTTAGTATAGTTGATATGCTCAAGTGCACAACACACACGTTTTCATGTTTTGGATTTGGTTTTCATGAATAGTAGATCAAAACAAGTTTACATATTTTATTTCTATGTATATTAGATGTATTCTAGATATACATACATGCTTTAACTTGCTAGACAAACTTATTTTGATATCCCTATTCATGTGTTGAAAAATCAAGTTTGATAAAATACAAGTTTTATTTTTGATAAAATTTGCAAGACTCAAAAATGAATTGATATGATTAATATATGTCTTGAAATTTTATCACAAGTTTGTGTTTCTATATAAAATGATAAAACTATTTTTGGTGATTTTAGAAGTGTTAAAAGATTTTTAGAAAAATATTTTACACTATTTTTTCTAACCCAGATTTCTGTTCCAGGCTTCAATCAGTCGACTAGTCAACCTGACCTAGTCGACTTGGGTGAAGTCGGTCGACCGGGCCGGTCGACCGACGTGCACAAATCTGTGCACGTTTGGAGGCACTGGGACGGTCGACCGCTCGGTCGACCGGGGCATTTACAGTGCTCTCTGTTTGTTTCGGTCGACCGGGCCGGTCGACCGCAGTTGCCCGACGGTCATATTTCTGACCGTTGGCGGTCGACCGGGCCGGTCGACCGTTGCCTGTCAGAGCTGCCAGCTCAGCTCTGACGGCTAGTTTTCTGATGGGCCTATAAAAACCCCATCTCTTTGGGTTTTTGGCCAAGGTTTTAGAGACAAAATTTCCAGACTTTCTCTATTGTTTTAAAAGAGTTTTAAAAAGAGTTTTTGTGCTTTAAACTTCCAATCTTTATTGTTTTTGGGTTTTTGAAAAATCAAAGAAAACTAGGGTTTTGGGATATTGATTTGATCTTTAATTCTATCATATACAAGAGATTTCCCAAGTAGTTTTTCTTTGTTGCTTGTTTCAAAAACACCTAGTTTCCACACTTGAGCTATCACCTATCCTAATCTATTTAGGATCTTGTTTTTGTGGAAAAGTAAAGAGAAAAGAAAAGAGAGTTTGAGTTTGTGGTTTTTGGAGCCACTTGTTGTAAACACCCTTATTCTTGTGTATCCCTCTTAGGTAGAGGTGATCGGGTGATTGGTTTGCTCCCTCTAGTGAGAGGTGGAGTTTGGTTTTAAACCTCTTCGGTAGAGGTGTTGGTTGTTGTATTGGCTACGGGCCTACCCCTCGGTTGTGAGGTGGTGTTTGAGAGAGGAGTTTGGTACTCCTAGAGTTGTAACAAATCCTCTTCGGTAGAGGTTCCCTCGGTGGGAGATAGTGGATTGGAAATCCTACACGGTGGTGTAGGCGGGGATGTAGAGCAAGGTGCTCGAACCTCGAAACATATCTTGGTCTTAGCGTTTGATCCATTGTCTCTCTAACTCTCTCTCTTTATATTGTGCAAAGCATCATTCAAACATCATATCATATTTGCTTGTGTTGAGCATAATTCATATTGTCATATCATATCTATTTGCTTGTGTTGTTGCCTTGCATCTTTTATATTGTTGTATATCCTTTATATATGCTTGGCTTGCTTGTGTGTGTGCCTCACTTGTACCTAATCAACAAGAGCTTCACATAGCACCTCAACCCATTCAAGGGGAATCAAGAGGAGTTAGTCCAAAGCTCTTCACGGGGAATTCGGCTACACTTGTTGATTGTACTAAGTGTGTTGCAAGATTTGCATTAGCTTCCGCATTTAGTGCACTTATCTTGCATTTAGTTCTAGATTAGCACTTACACCTATTCCCCCCCCTCTAGGTGTTCCTTTCACTTATGATTAACCTTAATAGAAGTGAGAATTTGTGAAGACTTAGGGATCAGAGTAGATTAATAGAGTAAGATTGTGTGATGATCTTGATATATGGTTGGATAAGTTTAATTTGATCTCGAGGATATATATTACTTTATGATTGGTTCTTGACTATTTCAGTTATTGGAGATAGAGTTATTATGAGAGTGATTTCATTGATATCAGTGATCATATTATATGTTTGAAGTTTTTATGGAAAGCTATTGAGACTCGGATATACCAGTGATTTAGAGGATGGATATATCGATGACTTGAGGATCAGAGTTGATCATTTGGATGAGAGAATCGATTGTTGATTTATGGGACTTGTGATTACTGTACCAGATTACCTTAATAAGGTTTGATGTTTGGGATTCATGAGGATAGCTTTTGAGATTATGAGTTGATTACATACATTGCCCGGATTATTCTATTCATGACAGTAGGTCATTACTCATCCTGGATATCTTGATTCACCTGAGAAACTTGACTGACTATACTTGGTATCTACCTGATAACTATCTTGTCCATGTTACTTAATTGCTGGGAAAATATTATTACACGGTAACAACACCCGCATGTTATACTTGTTATATATTCCTACTATACCGGTATCCTGTCCTTGATATTATATAATCCTGTTATACTGGTATTCTGATTACATGTTGATATTGTTACCGTGACTACCACTGAGTTATCCCAGTGATTTAAATAACACGCACATTAAATAATCTTGATAAATTAAAACATGATAACAAACAACTTACACTGGGATTGGGGAGATTGATGGAGGAGACAGCGTCCGTATTTTTGGGTGGACCTAGAATTTAGGTTGCGCAGCCGAAAGAGGGTTCCACTGCAGGGTTTCCTTGGGGTGACTGGCACCCCGTCATGTTTCCTGTTATACATGTTATACATGTACCTGTTCCTGTTTACATGTTCCTGACTACCTTGCGTTAGGTCATGGTTCAGCGCCAGGAGTCTGGGCCGTGGTCCCGGGTATGCACGGGACCCACCTAAAGCATGGACAATGTCTCCAACCGATCAGTTTCAATAATTTAGGCATCGATTGGCATGTGTGGTAGGCGTAGTATGGGATGCGTCTATTATGTGTGACAATTGGTGTTCGCTGACATAATTAATAATAAACTGTTGATGCCTTGTGACTGACTGTAATTACCTGATTGTATATCTATTTATATTATTATGATAGACCATGATTGTAACCAGGACCAGACTTATGACCAGACTTGGATACCAACCTAGTGACATGTAATAGGTTACACATCTAGACATCTGTTGTTTGCTATAATTGCTTTACTTGTCTTGTACATGTACTCTTATTCTTGCTATCTTCATTCGTGTTGCTTTCATGTATATTATTGTTCAGTTATTCATCTTGTTATTTAGTCTGTTATATTTGCAGTTGTTCTTATTATTATTTATGCACATTGTTTCTTCTGCACGAGCTCTTTCCCCTTTACACACACACTCACCATGGTCGCGTTCTGACGACCCTGGATTTGCACATCCAGATATTGGACGATTGTTCTAATGTGCAGGTGTTCGACGAGACTGTACGTCTTGCGAGGAACTGGACGCTCATTCTTCCGTTTCTGGTAACCTCATCTCTTTTATATTTCTGCCATCTTTGATTCTACCTTTATCGCTTTCAGCTGCCATTTTCTTGTCATTATTCATCTGCTATCATTGTGATTGTCATGGATATGTATTATTGCAGTGATTGATGATTATTATAGTTCTGATTTATAGCTTGTCAGGCTAATTTAGGCTTAGCATGTATACGTGGGGTATTTTCCTCGCGTATATACGTCGCCGACTCGTGTCGCGACTCCGCTCCAGCGTATTTTGGGAAGCGGGGCGTGACAGTGTTTTCTTAGTATCAGAGCCTAGGTTTTCGACTTGCGATCTTGAATTTTGACTTTTGTTTCGCAAGAAGAACCTAGTTCTTACCGGTAACTTGAATGAGTTATAATTACACTGCAATATACATATACTATTCACATGATAATCTTGACTCCATTTGGAATTGATCGTCCTCCCTTTGGAATTTCATTCTGACCTGTTGATATCCATAATTCCAACACTTCATTTAGAGTGATTTGGATGTCCATCTTGATTTCGTCCTTCTTTTCTATTCATTCCTCTTGATCCTATCTCTTGAGATTGATCACTCCATTCTGAAGCTGGTAGCAGAGATCAGAGCGCGCAGCGGAAGCATAGCGGAATCACGATGTATTCAGAAGCGACGTGGAAGCTTGTTTGTTTTCCCCCTTGATTCTGTATTTTTATCATTCCCTACTTTATTGAAATTTCGAGGACGAAATTTTTATTAAGGTGGGTAGAATGTAATATTCCTAATCTAAAATACTGTATTTATTTTTCTAAAGTATTTATTTATTTTACTAGTGATATTATTACTATTGTATTATTATTGTTAATTATTATTATGATATTGTTAATCACTATTAGTAGTATTATTATTTTCATTCAAGTCAATAAGCTCAAACCCATTCTCTCTTTCATTTAATTTTTTCTTTTATGCTAAGCCCACATGAGCCAAGCCCACCTTTATTTTCATTCTTTTCTTCTCCTTTCTCTATTTTTGTCTAAGCCCATAAGCCCACTACCTATTTTTCTTATCCTTCATATTATTTATTTCTCTTAACTAAAGCCCAATAATCTATAACCCATTACCATTAAGATTCTTACCCATAACCCAAAACCCAATCCTAATCCTAATCTTATTTTCAAAATCATGATCTTAATAAATCCTAATCCAAATCTAAATCTATAATCTAATTTAAATATTAATCATGATTCAAATTTCAATCCAAATTTCCATCCTAATCCTATCTTACTAAATTAAGCAATCTAAACCTAATTAGAATTCTAGTTTCTAAAATCCTAATAATCTATATAAAGACCCTAAACTTCTTCTCTTTTTCTACCTTCAAAAGAATCATGACCTAATTCTCCATCCCTTTCTTTCTCTTCTACCTCAATAGAAACCCTAATCCAACTCTTTCCACTTTCGTCTTTCTTTTCTCCTCATGAACAAAAGATCTTGAAGTGCAAATTGAGGAGCATGCTAAGGGATTAAAGATCAAGTAAGTAATTTATTTTATCAAAATTTATTTGATATAAATTGTTATTTAAAATCATGTCCTATTATAATCCCCATGAATATTTTTAAATATCAAAATCTAATCTATAATCCAACTAAAATAAAATGTAGATATATCAACCCATAATTTAATTTTAATAATTTCTGAGAAAAAAAAGAAGAAAAAAAAAAAAAAAAAAAAGAAAAAGAAACATGGGCCTGGGCTTGGGCGGTTGTTCTAAAAAAAAAAGAAAAGAAAATAAAAGAAAGGAAGAAAGAAATAGATAAAGAGAGAAAGATGAATTTGTATTTAGAATAATTAATTAAAAAATATCAGGAAAAAATGGAGAAAAAATATAAATAATAGTTTATAATATTTCTACTTTCTATGACAAAAATCTTAATCTAATACCAACATAAAATCAACCACTTTAAAGCCATTTTCCTTACTTGTAAATTCAAACTCGTTAAATATTTTAAAGATTAAGCCTATTAAAAATCCAACAAAAAATAGAATTGGTTTAAATTAAATCTACTAAATTCATTAAAACTAAAGCATTATATCTCCAACTCCCAAACTAATTAACCAAGATTTAAACTCCTTAAAATATTCTTGTAAAAAATCTAACAATTTCTATTGAATAATTCATGTAGATTTATCAAGGCCTTGTAATTTCAGTGCTCAGGACTTGGATGGATCTCAGTGAGTGTTTCCTCTTCCTTCTATAATTCTATATTGTGAGTGTTTTCCTTCTTTGATTTATTTGTGAGTGTTTGCTTTTGTCTCATTTTCTTATTTACCGTTGTCTATATGCATTATGTTTTACTTTTATCGTTTCATGTGACTATTTGATTTATTTACTAGTGTGAATACATGTAGCACTCTATGAGTCATGAGCGAACATTCACCTTATTTATTTTGTTGATCAGAATATTGATTAGTGTCATTTTATGTATAGTTATTTACCACTATTGATTCAGGACTAGTTGAGATATACCTTATGCCGTGACTTGATTTGATCTATTGATCAGTTGAACTACATTATATTTGAGGTTAGAGGACATATATTAGGTATAGTGTTTATTGGTAGTTGTTGATGATTATCCTAACTAGAATTCATGTGGATATCGAAGGAAGTGTTAGATATGACATTGCTTTACCAATATACTGATTTGCTGATACTTGGATCGACATTGACTTAGTTAGAGTTGGAGTTGACCTGTGATATAATTATATTGGATCTTGATCAGTTTATAGAGGAGTTTGATCTTGTTGGATTATCATGATGTGTGTGTATAGCTTACCCTTGAAGTAAATATGTAACATGATTGGTTTTAGATTTTAAACCAAAGACCTTCGGATTTACCTTAATCATATGGATTGATGATCTTACCGACGTTAGATACTAGATATAAAAGATGATCTGGATTTCTTATTGATTGAGGACGTTACCCTCTTTAGTTATGATCTTGACTATAGTTGGATGGATATGATTTTGAGGAATAGATATTGGTTGAATTGACTTGACCTAATAGATCTTAGGCATGTATCTGAGATTGCTGAGTTTTAGGATCTTATGATTAACCTTAATAGAAGTGAGAATTTGTGAAGACTTAGGATCAGAGTAGATTAATAGAGTGAGATTGTGTGATGATTTTGATTATGGTTGGATAGTTTAATTTGATCTCGAGGATATATATTACTTTATGATTGGTTCTTGACTATTTCAGTTATTGGAGATAGAGTTATTATGAGAGTGATTTCATTGATATCAGTGATCATATTATATGTTCGGAGTTTTATGGCAAGCTATTGAGACTCGGATATACCAGTGATTTAGAGGATGGATATATCGATGACTTGAGGATCAGAGTTGATCATTGGATGAGAGAATCGATTGTTGATTTATGGGACTTGTGATTACTGTACCAGATTACCTTAATAGGTTTGATGTTTGGGATTCATGAGGATAGCTTTTGAGATTATGAGTTGATTACATACATTACCCGGATTATTCTATTCATGACAGTAGGTCATTACTCATCCTGGATATCTTGATTCACCTGAGAAACTTGACTGACTATACTTGGTATCTACCTGATAACTATCTTGTCCATGTTACTTAATTGCTGGGAAAATATTATTACACGGTAACAACACCCGCATGTTATACTTGTTATATATTCCTGTTATACCGGTATCCTGTTCCTTGATATTATATAATCCTGTTATACTGGTATTCTGATTACATGTTGATATTGTTACCGTGACTACCACTGAGTTATCCCAGTGATTAAATAACACGCACATTAAATAATCTTGATAAATTAAAACATGATAACAAACAACTTACACTGGGATTGGGGAGATTGATGGAGGAGACAGCGTCCGTATTTTGGGTGGACCTAGGATTTAGGTTGCGCAGCCGAAAGAGGGTTCCACTGCAGGGTTTCCTGGGGTGACTGGCACCCCGTCATGTTTCCTGTTATACATGTTATACATGTACTGTTCCTGTTTACATGTTCCTGACTACCTTGCGTTAGGTCATGGTTCAGCGCCAGGAGTCTGGGCGTGGTCCGGGTATGCACGGGACCCACCTAAAGCATGGACAATGTCTCCAACCGATCAGTTTCAATAATTTAGGGCATCGATTGGCATGTGTGGTAGGCGTAGTATGGGATGCGTCTATTATGTGTGACAATTGGTGTTCGCTGACATAATTAATAATAAACTGTTGATGCTTGTGACTGACTGTAATTACCTGATTGTATATCTATTTATATTATTAGATAGACCCATGATTGTAACCAGGACCAGACTTATGACCAGACTTGGATACCAACCTAGTGACATGTAATAGGTTACACATCTAGACATCTGTTGTTTGCTATAATTGCTTTACTTGTCTTGTACATGTACTCTTATTCTTGCTATCTTCATTCGTGTTGCTTTCATGTATATTATTGTTCAGTTATTCATCTTGTTATTTAGTCTGTTATATTTGCAGTTGTTCTTATTATTATTTATGCACATTGTTTCTTCTGCACGAGCTCTTTCCCCTTTACACACACACTCACCATGGTCGCGTTCTGACGACCCTGGATTTGCACGTCCAGATATTGGACGATTGTTCTAATGTGCAGGTGTTCGACGAGACTGTACGTCTTGCGAGGAACTGGACGCTCATTCTTCCGTTTCTGGTACCTCATCTCTTTATATTTCTGCCATCTTTGATTCTACCTTTATCGCTTTCAGCTGCCATTTCTTGTCATTATTCATCTGCTATCATTGTGATTGTCATGGATATGTATTATTGCAGTGATTGATGATTATTATAGTTCTGATTTATAGCTTGTTCAGGCTAATTTAGGCTTAGTGTGTATACGTGGGGTATTTTCCTCGCGTATATACGTCGCCGACTCGTGTCGCGACTCCGCTCCAGCGTATTTTGGGAAGCGGGGCGTGACATGGTTCCTCCATCAAGTCACTGGACTGACAAACATAGCCCACTGCAAGGCAAATCAGAACAGATTAGCAACTAAGCACAGGAGAGGCTACAAAAGAACTAAGCCAAATCTTTTGGATCGAAGCGATCCAGTTTCAGTAAAGCAGAGGATAAGCCTCGCCTGCACAGCACTGATGGGCTGGCTCAGCAAACGCCAAGTCCAAGCCTCGCCTATATGGCTAGCCAGACTGACCCCGTGGGATACAGTCTTAGCTCCGCTATATGGCAAGACTGGCTCAACTATTGAAGAGACCAAGTTCCAAGTTCTGCCTGTACAGCGGACTTAATGTGCAGTGATCTTCTTTGATCAAGTCAAAAATGATAGCTTCGCTGGGAAGCTATGCCAAAATCCTTCTCTGCAGATCAGTTAAATGGAGAACAAGGGAAGCTAATCCCTGAAGCAGCCGCTGAAGATAAATTAAGGGAGATGAATTCCCTAAAATCGGTGAAGTCGTTGAACGATCAAGACTTACCGGTCCTTGGCCGGATAATGACCAGAGTGGGCATTCCCACTAGTTCAGAGATCTGAGTATCTCTTTCAAACCAAGAGAAGAGAAGAGAGGTAAAGCACTTCTCTTCAGAGGACTTCAAGTGTCCTATTTATAGGCCCCATGGCCTGAGCGCTCCTGCTTCAAGCGTGAAAACACGAGCGCATTTAAGGCATTTACTGCGCCTTGAGAATAGGGACGGTTTCCCTTGGAACCGTGCGAAGGAGAAAACGTCTCCCTCAAAAGGCACTTATAGCGCCTTGAAGAAAGGGAATATCCTCCCTTGGAAACGTGCAAATCGGAGAATATCTTCCCCGGTAAGCGCAAGAGAGGAGAAAATCTTCCTTGAAATTCGACCCACGGCAGTTAGTTGGTCTCAGGAAAGCGACATGCGCTCCCAAGCGAAAATATCTTCAGAAGCCCAGATGCGGGGCTACCCGCATGCGAAGCTATTCAGAGGCACGAACCTGTGCAATTCTTCGGCAAACATCGCAAAGCAGGATTCAAAGCGAAGCTGAACTCAACTATCATGGCGACGTTCATTCACCACCTATCAAAGCAGTTCAAAGTATTTCAAAGTCTGAGCCATTGCAGACTTCTGAAAACTTTGAAGGGGGTCTTGTTGACACTTAAAAAAGACAAGATCTTCATTGGTCCGAACAATGTCTAAACTTGTTGACATTTACAAAAGACAAGTGACAGACGAGCTGAAGACCAGTTTTCACCCATCTCCGAGGGACAAGGAAGCAACTTGGACTCCACTGATCCAGCAAGCAGACAGTGAACCTGGATTGTTTCTAAACAGACCTCAGCAGGTCTAAGATGCTAGCACTTAGCATCGCATGAGCCCAAAGGGATAGCCTCGCTTGAGAGGCTAATATCAGCCGACTTCGCCTCGAAGTCATCCGAAGCCTCGCCAAGAAGCTAACTCGCAAACTTCGTCATAGGGGACTTCCAGCTCCGCCAAAGGGTTTCTTTCGGACTTCGCCAAAAGCTGCCTCTAGCCCCGCTACGAGTTCAATGCGGGCAGCGCTGTTATGAATCTGCTACGGTCAACCTTTGACCAATCAAATCTCCGGATGAGATCGGATCCAATCAGATCAAAACCAATTAGATCAAATCAGAGATCAATTTGGCAGTTGATTGCCGCAATCTCTTGACTCTTCTAAAAATGAGTAAGAAGATCAGGGGAAATCCTCCAACGATATGGAAAGGATCAAAACAGATCAAGAAGGTCCACCGACCTGCCAATTCTAGCTTCGCAGAAGCTGATCCTAGCCTCGCAGCAAGGCTACTTTCCAGATTTAAACAGATTTGATTCAATCTGTTTTCATATCTTCAAGGGACGATTATACCCTTGCTCTCCCTATAAATAACCCGCCAGGGGTACAAGGAGAGAGGATCAATCAATCGATTGATCGAGGACGAGAAAAAGAGAGAAGACTCCACAAGCAGAGACTTCTTCACAAAGCACCGTGCGCTCTCGAATTCAGAGACCTTTTAGAGAATTGCTTTCTCTAACCAGGGTGTTGATACCCTAACATCGTCCTTCTTCTCAAGGAATCTCCGGAACCAGGCGAGAAGGAATTCCTTATTGAAGGCAATTTTGAGAATCAGCAGAGGGTTCTACCAACCTTCTGTTCTCTGATTCCCCGAACCAGGCGAGAAGGGAATCTCATCCCTCGCATCGTCAAGGGACAAAGTGGTCGCGCGCTGACCAGACTCCTATCGGCACACTTCTCCAGAATCTCTGAGGAGATCTACTTGTAATCTTTTTAAAGAATACTTGTAATTTAGCTCCTCAAACTTTTTTTGTAAGTTTTCCCCTTTGCAAACATAATGGAAAAGAGTATTTGCCATCATATTCTCAATTTATCCCATCATAAAGACCCAATCTTCCCAAAGGTCAATATGTCAAAATCCAAGTCCTCCCATCCTCTAAATCCTTCCTTAAAAATCTCACTGTTTCTGAGAATTTCTACATTGCTGGACTGATGAGATCTCTCTGGGGGCTTATGAAAAACACCTAGAGGGGGGTGAATAGGTGTAATTACTAATCTAACAATCCTTTTAAAATTATGATGGATGAATGATGCAACGATCTCTCAAAACAAGACTAAGAGCCGAATACCCCGTGAGAGGTTCTGAACTCCTTCCTCCTGATTCCCTTGAATGGGTTAGAGGTGCGCAATGCAACCTTGTTGTATGAGAATTGATCGAACAAGAATGAATAAAATGCAATGATGAAATGCACACAATATATCACTTGCACACAATATATCACAAGGAATGAAAAATGAGATATCAAGCAAGTAATTGAAAGCATAGATTGCAAGAGGAATTTAAAGCGAAAATAGACACAAGGCAATCGCAAACACAAGATGTTTGTTTCGAGGTTCGAGCCACCGCTCTACTCCCCGCCTTTACCTCCGTGAAGGGTTTCCACTATCCACTGAGGACGATTACAACGGTCTACCGAAGACCCGAGCACCGAGCTCCACCACTTACAATGACCTCTACCAAAGAGGTGTCTCCACAAGATGAGGAATAGCACAAGTAACCAAAGTGATCACAACTTGATCACTAAACTCTTTACAATTTCTCACTCTTTTACAATTCCTAATAGTTTGAGTAGGGAGATTTGGCTCTAAGAAGTGTAGTGAGAAAAATTCAGTGTGAATTGATATTAACTAACAAACACAACTGAAAAACTAGCTCAAGAAGATTGCAAATTTTGAGAGCTTTAAAACTTTTCTTCTCTTTTTGAAAACTATGAAAACTTGAGGCTTTTTCTTGGTATTTTGCAAGAGGCTATGCTCCTCTATTTATAGGGAGAAGAAAGGTTTAAAAACAATTTATTTAACCTTATTTGACCTGAAAAAGTTCTCCAAAACCTCAGAAAAAGTCTGCCAAAACAGATTAAGAAAACAGATTTAGAATTGCACAAAAGAGGAAAGAGCCGTTGGCAATTTGCAGGCTTGGCGGTCGACCGGTCGGTCGACCGTCCGCCTAGCTGGCAGTAGTCGTTGGGCTCGGGTTGACCGCTCGGGTCGACCGTCCCCTAAAAGAAAACACAGGTTTCTGATAGCGGTCGACCGAACGGTCGACCCAGAAAACTCGAGAGCAACCTGCAGACAGTCGGTCGACCCGGGCGGTCGACCGGCAGATATGCACAGAATGTGCACGTCCTGTGCAGGTGCCGGTCGACCGGGCCGGTCTGCCGGTCTAGTCTGAAACAGAAAAACAGCAGAATTTTGAACTTGGGAAATTTTGTAAAAAAATGTTTTGAAGTAAAGAAAAATAAGTAATATGCTGGAAAGAGTATACATACATGATCTAAACATGATATTCATTTTTGTAAAACTTAGGGACATGTATATATATACTAAGGCATGAAACAAAAGTTTTGATCATGAAAACTTGAATACAAAAATCGTGTGTGTGTATCCTAGAGCCAATTTCCAAACTTAAACTTTAACAAGCTAATTCTTACATAGATTGTAAAGACTACAAGTTCTTCAAGAGGGCTTCACCATATGATCTTCAATACTTGATTCTTGAGCCCGATTGAGTTGACTTGAGTCCAAAACACCTTCCTTTAGGGAAGAAACCTTCTAGTTGAATTAGAACCCTGAAACACACTTAAGCAACAAATGTTATTAGTACAAATAACTAATATGTTTTGTAATCATCAAAACACACTAAAAACGGGTGATTGTAACCTTGGGCCAACAATCTCCCCCTTTTGATGATGACAAAACATATGAGTTATTAAACAAGAATGGAAGAAGAGCTTGGAAAGTTCCCCCTCAAATAATGCTATGTATAAAAAATGACTATTAGAAACACAATACATAAAGCATTAAAAACACAATAGTTTTGTCAAAAACTCAAATAAATAAATAAACTTCCTTTTTCTCCATAAAACTCAAGTAATATCAAACTCCATAAAACTCAAGTAATATCAAACTAAACTTATTCTCCCCTTTTTGTCATACATCAAAAAGGGTTAAAACAAAGTAATTGAAAGTTTTATTTTAAGAATCCATAATGCAAACATTCAACTCACCACAAATAAACGAAAATCTAGCATAATCTAATGGTTTAGTAAAAATATCGGCAAGTTGAAAATCAGTAGAAACATACCTACACGGTGGTGTAGGCGGGGATGTAGAGCAAGGTGCTCGAACCTCGAAACATATCTTGGTCTTAGCGTTTGATCCATTGTCTCTCTAACTCTCTCTCTTTATATTGTGCAAAGCATCATTCATAACATCATATCATATTTGCTTGTGTTGAGCATAATTCATATTGTCATATCATATCTATTTGCTTGTGTTCTTGCCTTGCATCTTTTATATTGTTGTATATCCATTATATATGCTTGGCTTGCTTGTGTGTGTGCCTCACTTGTACCTAATCAACAAGAGCTTCACATAGCACCTCAACCCATTCAAGGGAATCAAGAGGAGTTAGTCCAAAGCTCTTCACGGGGAATTCGGCTACACTTGTTGATTGTACTAAGTGTGTTGCAAGATTTGCATTAGCTTCCGCATTTAGTGCACTTATCTTGCATTTAGTTCTAGATTAGCACTTACACCTATTCACCCCCCCTCTAGGTGTTCCTTTCACTTATGATTAACCTTAATAGAAGTGAGAATTTGTGAAGACTTAGGGATCAGAGTAGATTAATAGAGTAAGATTGTGTGATGATCTTGATTATGGTTGGATAAGTTTAATTTGATCTCGAGGATATATATTACTTTATGATTGGTTCTTGACTATTTCAGTTATTGGAGATAGAGTTATTATGAGAGTGATTTCATTGATATCAGTGATCATATTATATGTTCGGAGTTTTATGGCAAGCTATTGAGACTCGGATATACCAGTGATTTAGAGGATGGATATATCGATGACTTGAGGATCAGAGTTGATCATTGGATGAGAGAATCGATTGTTGATTTATGGGACTTGTGATTACTGTACCAGATTACCTTAATAAGGTTTGATGTTTAGGATTCATGAGGATAGCTTTTGAGATTATGAGTTGATTACATACATTGCCCGGATTATTCTATTCATGACAGTAGGTCATTACTCATCCTAGATATCTTGATTCACCTGAGAAACTTGACTGACTATACTTGGTATCTACCTGATAACTATCTTGTCCATGTTACTTAATTGCTGGGAAAATATTATTACACGGTAACAACACCCGCATGTTATACTTGTTATATATTCCTGTTATACCGGTATCCTGTTCCTTGATATTATATAATCCTGTTATACTGGTATTCTGATTACATGTTGATATTGTTACCGTGACTACCACTGAGTTATCCCAGTGATTTAAATAACATGCACATTAAATAATCTTGATAAATTAAAACATGATAACAAACAACTTACACTGGGATTGGGGAAATTGATGGAGGAGACAGCGTCCGTATTTTGGGTGGACCTAGGATTTAGGTTGCGCAGCCGAAAGAGAGTTCCACTGCAGGGTTCCCGTGGGGTGACTGGCACCCCGTCATGTTTCCTGTTATACATGTTATACATGTACCTGTTCCTGTTTACATGTTCCTGACTACCTTGCGGTAGGTCCTGGTTCAGCGCCAGGAGTCTGGGCCGTGGTCCCGGGTATGCACGGGACCCACCTAAAGCATGGACAATGTCTCCAACCGATCAGTTTTAATAATTTAGGGCATCGATTGGCATGTGTGGTAGGCGTAGTATGGGATGCGTCTATTATGTGTGACAATTGGTGTTCGCTGACATAATTAATAATAAATTGTTGATGCCTTGTGACTGACTATAATTACCTGATTGTATATCTATTTATATTATTATGATAGACCCATGATTGTAACCAGGACCAGACTTATGACCAGACTTGGATACCAACTGACTGAATTTTCTGCACACAAAAATATAGTATTTTAGAATATGATGTGCAAGTCTCAGTTCTAATCGCGCGGTAGCAGGGCTATGCGGGTCGTGATCCTCAAGGAGGGACTGCGATGGAAGCGTTAAGCAAGTTTTACTCTAAAAATTTATCTTTTTTTTTTTAAATTATTTTGTTAGTCACAACGATATTTACAATGAAAAGTGGTAGAAAAGAATATGGAGAAGTTGTGATTTAATCTACAAAAAGAAAAGAAAAGAAAAGAAACTTACCTCTTCAGTCTGCTTACCGTTTGAACCGTTGCGATGATTTACCTTTTCTTGGAAGGCGTACAAGCACGGCTTATGGGATCGTCCGCCTTCTTAATCTACTCTACGAAATGAAAAACAAGCTATGAAGACCTGTTCATCGTCATGGGCCGTCAAGGTTCCTTCTTCGGCTAGGTATTCTCGAAGCAGTTGGATCTCATGGTGGGCAAGACATTAGAGAACAATAGAAGGAAGTAAATACTGAGATACACAAGATTAAATAAGAAGAAAGAAAAAAAAACAATACAAAAATAAAAGCAACCTCGATTCGATTATTAAACAATGGTGGAAAAATAGAACTTACACCGACTGTCACCATCAGTACAAGTAGATCCCTTCCTTCATGAATACATCATCTCCTCTCAGTTTTTACAAAAAGAAAATAGAAATTTACAGAGGAAAGAAAATCTAACCTAAAACCTAAAACCCTAGCTTTTGGCCCTTGGCTCGCCTCTGGACGCCCCTTCTCTGTTGCTCTGCAGGGGTATTTATAGGAGATATAGGAAGTAGAGTCCCAGTACAACTCCTCAGCGAAAACGCATCGCCAACCGCCTCAGGATTGCCGCGAAAACGGGAATTTTGCCGCGGATTTGCGGCACTTTTGTAGCCAAATGCCACGTGCTTTGGCGCGTGGCATCCTCTGGTCCGTCCATCTGGGATTTTCCTTCTGGAAGTTGAATCTCGACTCTTTATCTTGGGATTTAGATATAACTTGGGAAGCAAGTTACCTAGATCCCAAATCTTTTATCCACGAATTTCCTTCTCTTCTTTGGCTTTATCCTCATCCTGCAAGTGTTTAGGGTTGAATAGAAGTCTATCCTTCCCTCTTCTTTGATATTTGCAACTTTTGCCCTTAGTATTTGCATTTTTGACAATTGATATTTGTACTTTTGCACTTGGGCTTTATATGTGGGCTTTTGGGCTCTTTTTAGGCTTTAATTCTTTCTTTTTATTATTTCGAGGCCTGCACACAATAAATTACAAAATATTAATAAATGTGCAGAATTAATGAATAAATATGAAAATGTGATGGTAAATACGATGATAAAAATGCACTTTTCACTACCAATCACACCCCCACACTTATCTTTTTGCTCGTCCTCGAGTAAAAACAAAGAAAAAGAAAAAGAAATGAAAAGTTAATCTAACCTAACTCATTTTCGTAGGAATCACGATTGCACTTAGCACGTGCAACAAGCCGTTAAACCTCTAGGTTACCCTAGAGGACGAGTGTTGTCTCGTGAGGGTTTTCAGCGGATTGCACCCACAAAATCCATAAAAAGGAAAATATTTGAATTATTATTTGAAGAGACTAAGTAGTCTATAAGTTTTAGGATCCTCATTTTTATTCATTCTTTAAACTTAGTCTTAATAAAGTTAATTGTTTTCCATTTTAGGTAAGAATTAAAATTGAATTTCTAATATAGTCTTTTTCGTTACCAAAAATCATATGCATCCTTATGTTTTTACTAGGAATTCCTTACCTTGGACTCTCATGCCTCTTTATATATATATATTTTTTTTCTTTTTTTTTATTTTTTAATATGTATAACGCATCTAATTTTCTTTCGTGTAAGCATCAAGGCATCTTGAGGCCCTCATACCTAACTAATTGATTATTAGATGTGTTAATACATATATTATATTTCTTAGTCTTCTTAGGCTTTCTAATCCACCCATGTAACGAACTTAAAGTCGATGACTCCCAAACCGGTTGGCTTTAGGGCACCAGGTGAGAAAACACCCCGCGGACTCAAATTCGAGTGAACTAGGCCCCAAAACTAATGACTTTATTTTATTTACTCACCTTTAGGCATGAATACTTATGCTTCTTGAGGCACATGTATCAGCTTAATTGGTGATTTTTTTTTTCTTTCTTTTTTTTTTATGAGGCACAAGGTCTTTGTCTTAGAATCCTAGATATGCATTTGGTATGCACATTTCATTAAGGTAAAAAATCAAGACTAATTATTTATTCAATTTCTTCTCCTATACCTAAAAATTTAAACAATTTATTTATTTTGACCAAGTTTTTAGAAATCCTAATCACGATTTTCCTAATCCTTAAAACTAACTTAGATTTCTTTCAAAAAAATAAGTCAAAATATTTCCTTTTTATAACATTTTTTTTAAATTTTTTTTTATTAGCAAATTTTGTTAGTGTCTACTTATGTTAGTATGTTAGTAAAGCCCACCCCCACACTTATCTCATGCATTGTCCTCAATGTATGAATGAATGCATATATGCATGAAACAGAACAAGGGAAGGCGGAAGTTACCTTAGGGTGGTGGTTCCGGAGGTGGTCTAATTGGTCCACGAAATGCGGCCCAATCAAGATAACAAATAATTTGGTGAAACCCACCAGAAATTTTCCTTACATAACCCACTAAAATATATATATAATCATTTTTTAGTATTTCCACCCCATCAAATTTTCAAATTTCATAATAATTTCAGAGTTAATTGTCTCAACCTCCTTGTCCCAAAATGGAGTATGAAAGATGGAATTATTGACTTGGACAATATAGTTGCGGGAACGAATACCGACTCAGGGAAAATGCTCAAATCAAGTAAGGGCTCAGGAGTCGGGCTAGGTTCAAGAATTGGGTCCAAGTCCAGAAATTGAAACTCAAGTCCACAATCTTCTTCCCACAATGGAATGTGACCTAATATGGGTGATATCTCTTTACTTCCAATATTAAGGAATTCTAGCTCATCGCCATACAATTCTTCAAAACTAAGGTCAACATCTTCCGTCAGAATTGTACAATCAGTTTCAGAAGTAAAGAGATTGTGAGAATCTAGGTCAAGTTCAATATGATCATCTAAAATGGGTGATTCAATTTCATAATGAATTGGAATAGGATCCAATGTTGACTCGGGAGAAGTGAAATCAGGTGGAGACACTGGAGTCATTATTGGATCAGGAAATAAAATTGAATCATCAAGTGGGAGATCATGATCATATTCATGCTCAAGTTCTATTTCAGGAAAGGAAAAACTTGCCAAATTATCAAGAATTGGAGTTTCGGCAAGTTCAGATGATGGCACTGAAATAGAATCTTGTTGTCCAAAGCAACTTGGTTCGTCGGCTCTAAGAGAGTGGTCAGCGATATCAGAATTTGCCGAACTGTAAGAACGCAAAGATTGAACCAACATATCTAAATCATGCTCGCGAGCTAATCTAGCCTGAGTCATGGCTTCAAGCCTCTTTTGGAATTGGATTTGGAAAGAGGAAGTGAGATCGTGATGAAGTTGTGAATCGGTGGACTCACGCATCATCATGTCTAAGATTGATGGTGGTTGTTGCTTGGACTCGTGCATACTCATCATTTCCCCGATAGATGGTTTTCTATTCTGAATGGGTGGATCTGAGTATGAATCTTGGGAAGAATGTGGACTAGATGGATATGGAGGACATTTGGTTGAGAATTAGACTCGGGGGACTCGAAACCCCATGAACTCTGTGACGAGTTGAAATTATTATGGAAATTATAGTCATAAGATGGGGGGTGTGGGTTATATTCATTCGGATAAGACCATTCCGGCACACTAGATTGGTCAAAGTTAGGGTATGCCGGGTTGGTAATATCCGAATAATAGTTAGGGGTGTAATATGGATTAAAATTGGAATTATTCTTATATGCCATATCACACCAACACAAACACAACAAACAAAAAAAGAAAATTCTAACCTAAGTTAGGGTAGACCTATGACCTAGACGACTCCTAACTGGTTAGACCGTCCACAGGAGGTTGGGTGCAGACTTTGACCACAAGTTAATCAGCCAGGTCAGGGCAAGAGTGGTGGGAGGTTTTCCGTCAAAGACGTTCCTTAATTAAATAACCACCAATCTTCGGGCTTTCGGCCCTCAATCCCTTTCCTAGACACTGATTTGACAAGAGTCAACTTCCAGCACTGTTCCCCTTAGGATAATCTCCTATTGAGTCCGAGATGTCCCTAGGGCCAACGTCTACTAATTTTTATGTTAGACTTGGGTTAGTGAGTGCTTGGGATATGATTTTTGGGCTAAGGAAGGGTGATGAAATCCCCACCTTATCTTATTTATGGGTTATGCCCTTAAGATGAATTAGTGCAAGTGTACAAGATAAGTAGATAAGATTCACTCAAAGCAGAAAATCAACCAAGAGATGAGTTCTATTCTACATGCAATGCGTACGTACCTTGCTTCTCCAGCACTCTTCAACAGTAAAAATAAAGGAATTGAAAAGACACGTGCCTAATATGCAAACGTCTAATCAATTTTATCTTTAACAACAAATAATTTACTGTTGAATTAATTAGCAGTATACAGGTTTATCACAGAACAAACCCAACAGAGCAGAAAACAGTATTTGCAATTTGCAGAATCCTGCAAAAATTTCAGTGAGTAATCCTCTGCTGTTGCCGCGTTTCCGCGGCTATGGCCGCGTATCCGCGGCAATACAGTAGTCTCTGATGCTCTGCCTTCGAGGGCAGAGGCACAGAGGAGCTATATGTCCACTGCTGCTGCTGTATTTCTGTTTCCTGTTCTCCAAACCTGCAAACATAAAAGAATAAAGAATTAGTTAAAAATTAAAATTTTGTTTTAGAGATAAACTTACCGTCCCTCCCCGGCAACGGCGCCAATTTGTTGACTGAATTTTCCTGCACACAAAAATATAGTATTTTAGAATATGATGTGCAAGTCTCAGTTCTAATCCGCGGTAGCAGGGCTATGCGGGTCGTGATCCTCAAGGAGGGACTGCGATGGAAGCGTTAAGCAAGTTTTACTCTAAAAATTTATCTTTTTTTTTTAATTATTTTGTTAGTTACAACGATATTTACAATGAAAAGTGGTAGAAAAGAATATGGAGAAGTTGTGATTTAATCTACAAAAAAAAAGAAAAGAAACTTACCTCTTCAGTCTGCTTACCGTTTGAACCGTTGCGATGATTTACCTTTTCTTGGAAGGCGTACAAGCACGGCTTATGGGATCGTCCGCCTTCTTAATCTACTCTACGAAATGAAAAACAAGCTATGAAGACCTGTTCATCGCCATGGGCCGTCAAGGTTCCTTCTTCGGCTAGGTATTCTCGAAGCAGTTGGATCTCATGGTGGGCAAGACATTAGAGAACAAATAGAAGGAAGTAAATACTGAGATACACAAGATTAAATAAGAAGAAAAGAAAATAAAACAATACAAAAATAAAAGCAAACCTCGATTCGATTATTAAACAATGGTGGAAAAATAGAACTTACACCGACTGTCACCATCAGTACAAGTAGATCCCTTCCTCCATGAATACATCATCTCCTCTCAGTTTTTACAAAAAGAAAATAGAAATTTACAGAGGAAAGAAAATCTAACCTAAAACCTAAAACCCTAGCTTTTGGCCCTTGGCTCGCCTCTGGACGCCCCTTCTCTGTTGCTCTGCAGGGGTATTTATAGGAGATATAGGAAGTAGAGTCCCAGTACAACTCCTCAGCGAAAACGCAACACCAACCGCCTCAGGATTGCCGCGGAAACGGGAATTTTGCCACGGATTTGCGGCACTTTTGTAGCCAAATGCCACGTGCTTTGGCGCGTGGCATCCTCTGATCCGTTCATCTGGGATTTTCCTTCTGGAAGTTGAATCTCGACTCTTTATCTTGGGATTTAGATATAACTTGGGAAGCAAGTTACTTAGACCCCAAATCTTTTATCCACAAATTTCCTTCTCTTCTTTGGCTTTTATTCTCATCCTGCAAGTGTTTAGGGTTGAATAGAAGTCTATCCTTCCCTCTTCTTTGATATTTGCAACTTTTGCCCTTAGTATTTGCATTTTTGACAATTGATATTTGCACTTTTGCACTTGGGCTTTATATGTGGGCTTTTGGGCTCTTTTTAGGCTTTAATTCTTTCTTTTTATTATTTCGAAGCCTGCACACAATAAATTACAAAATATTAATAAATGTGCAGAATTAAATGAATAAATATGAAAATGTGATGGTAAATACGATGATAAAAATGCACTTTTCACTACCAATCACCAACCTAGTGACATGTAATAGGTTACACATCTAGACATATGTTGTTTGCTACAATTGCTTTACTTGTCTTGTACATGTACTCTTATTCTTGCTATCTTCATTCGTGTTGCTTTCATGTATATTATTGTTCAGTTATTCATCTTGTTATTTAGTCTCTTATATTTGCAGTTGTTCTTATTATTATTTATGCACATTGTTTCTTCTGCACGAGCTCTTTCCCCTTTACACACACACTCACCATGGTCGCGTTCTGACGACCCTGGATTTGCAAGTCCAGATATTGGACGATTGTTCTAATGTGCAGGTGTTCGACGAGACTGTACGTCTTGCGAGGAACTGGACGCTCATTCTTCCGTTTCTGGTAACCTCATCTCTTTTATATTTCTGCCATCTTTGATTCTACCTTTATCGCTTTCAGCTGCCATTTTCTTGTCATTATTCATCTGCTATCATTGTGATTGTCATGGATATGTATTATTGCAGTGATTGATGATTATTATAGTTCTGATTTATAGCTTGTTCAGGCTAATTTAGGCTTAGCGTGTATACGTGGGGTATTTTCCTCGCGTATATACGTCGCCGACTCGTGTCGCGACTCCGCTCCAGCGTATTTTGGGAAGCGGGCCGTGACAGTGTTTTCTTGGTATCAGAGCCTAGGTTTTCGACTTGCGATCTTGAATTTTGACTTTTGTTTCGCAAGAAGAACCTAGTTCTTACCGGTAACTTGAATGAGTTATAATTACACTGCAATATACATATACTATTCACATGATAATCTTGACTCCATTTGGAATTGATCGTCCTCCCTTTGGAATTTCATTCTTGACCTGTTGATATCCATAATTCCAACACTTCATTTAGAGTGATTTGGATGTCCATCTTGATTTCGTCCTTCTTTTCTATTCATTCCTCTTGATCCTATATCTTGAGATTGATCACTCCATTCTGAAGCTGGTAGCAGAGATCAGAGCGCGCAGCGGAAGCATAGCGGAACCATGATGTATTCAGAAGCGACGTGGAAGCTTGTTTGTTTTCCCCTTGATTCTGTATTTTTATCATTCCCTACTTTATTGAAATTTCGAGGACGAAATTTTTATTAGGTGGGTAGAATGTAATATTCCTAATCTAAAATACTGTATTTTTATTTTTCTAAAGTATTTATTTTATTTTACTAGTGATATTATTACTATTGTAATTATTATTGTTAATTATTATTATGATATTGTTAATCACTATTAGTAGTATTATTATTTTCATTCAAGCCCAATAAGCTCAAACCCATTCTCTCTTTCATTTAATTTTTTCTTTTTATGCTAAGCCCACATGAGCCAAGCCCACTTCTTATTTTCATTCTTTTCTTCTCCTTTCTCTATTTTTGTCTAAGCCCATAAGCCCACTACCTATTTTTCTTATCCTTCATATTATTTATTTCTCTTAACTAAAGCCCAATAATCTATAACCCATTACCATTAAGATTCTTACCCATTAACCCAAAACCCAATCCTAATCCTAATCTTATTTTCAAAATCATGATCTTAATAAATCCTAATCCAAATCTAAATCTATAATCTAATTTAAATATTTAATCATGATTCAAATTTCAATCCAAATTTCCATCCTAATCCTATCTTACTAAATTAAGCAATCTAAACCTAATTAGAATTCTAGTTTCTAAAATTCCTAATAATCTATATAAAGACCCTAAACTTCTTCTCTTTTTCTACCTTCAAAAGAATCATGACCTAATTCTCTCCATCCCTTTCTTTCTCTTCTACCTCAATAGAAACCCTAATCCAACTCTTTCCACTTTCGTCTTTCTTTTCTCCTCATGAACAAAAGATCTTGAAGTGCAAATTGAGGAGCATGCTAAGGGATTAAAGATCAAGTAAGTAATTTATTTTATCAAAATTTATTTGATATAAATTGTTTATTAAAATCATGTCCTATTATAATCCCCATGAATATTTTTAAATATCAAAATCTAATCTATAATCTAACTAAAATAAAATGTAGATATATCAACCCATAATTTAATTTTAATAATTTTCTGAGAAAAAAAAGAAGAAAAAAAACACAAAAAAAAAAAAAAGAAAACATGGGCCTGGGCTTGGGCGGTTGTTCTAAAAAAAAAAAAAAAGAAAATAAAAGAAAGGAAGAAAGAAATAGATAAAGAGAGAAAGATGAATTTATATTTAGAATAATTAATTAAAAATATCAGGAAAAAATGGAGAAAAAATATAAATAATAGTTTATAATACTTCTACTTTCTATGACAAAAATCTTAATCTAATACCAACATAAAATCAACCACTTTAAAGCCATTTTCCTTACTTGTAAATTCAAACTCGTTAAATATTTTAAAGATTAAGCCTATTAAAAATCCAACAAAAATAGAATTGGTTTAAATTAAATCTACTAAATTCATTAAACCTAAAGCATCATATCTCCAACTCCCAAACTAATTAACCAAGATTTAAACTCCTAAAAATATTCTTGTAAAAAAATCTAACAATTTCTATTGAATAATTCATGTAGATTTATCAAGGCCTTGTAATTTCAGTGCTCAGGACTTGGATGGATCTCAGGTGAGTGTTTCCTCTTCCTTCTATAATTCTATATTGTGAGTGTTTTCCTTCTTTGATTTATTTGTGAGTGTTTGCTTTTGTCTCATTTTCTTATTTACCGTTGTCTATATGCAATATGTTTTACTTTTATCGTTTCATGTGACTATTTGATTTATTTTACTAGTGTGAATACATGTAGCACTCTATGAGTCATGAGCGAACATTCACCTTATTTATTTTGTTGATCAGAATATTGATTAGTGTCATTTTATGTATAGTTATTTACCACTATTGATTCAGGACTAGTTGAGATATACCTTATGCCGTGACTTGATTTGATCTATTGATCAGTTGAACTACATTATATTTGAGGTTAGAGGACATATATTAGGTATAGTGTTTATTGGTAGTTGTTGATGATTATCCTAACTAGAATTCATGTGGATATCGAAGGAAGTGTTAGATATGACATTGCTTTACCAATATACTGATTTGCTGATACTTGGATCGACATTGACTTAGTTAGAGTTGGAGTTGACCTGTGATATAATTATATTGGATCTTGATCAGTTTATAGAGGAGTTTGATCTTGTTGGATTATCATGATGTGTGTGTATAGCTTACCCTTGAAGTAAATATGTAACATGATCTTGGTTTTAGATTTTTAAACCAAAGACCTTCGGATTTACCTTAATCATATGGATTGATGATCTTACCGACGTTAGATACTAGATATAAAAAGATGATCTGGATTTCTTATTGATTGAGGACGTTACCCTCTTTAGTTATGATCTTGACTATAGTTGGATGGATATGATTTTGAGGAATAGATATTGGTTGAATTGACTTGACCTAATAGATCTTAGGCATGTATCTGAGATTGCTGAGTTTTAGGATCTTATGATTAACCTTAATAGAAGTGAGAATTTGTGAAGACTTAGGGATCAGAGTAGATTAATAGAGTGAGATTGTGTGATGATTTTGATTATGGTTGGATAAGTTTAATTTGATCTCGAGGATATATATTACTTTATGATTGGTTCTTGACTATTTCAGTTATTGGAGATAGAGTTATTATGAGAGTGATTTCATTGATATCAGTGATCATATTATATATTCGGAGTTTTATGGCAAGCTATTGAGACTCGGATATACCAGTGATTTAGAGGATGGATATATCGATGACTTGAGGATCAGAGTTGATCATTGGATGAGAGAATCGATTGTTGATTTATGGGACTTGTGATTACTGTACCAGATTACCTTAATAAGGTTTGATGTTTGGGATTCATGAGGATAGCTTTTGAGATTATGAGTTGATTACATACATTGCCCGGATTATTCTATTCATGACAGTAGGTCATTACTCATCCTGGATATCTTGATTCACCTGAGAAACTTGACTGACTATACTTGGTATCTACCTGATAACTATCTTGTCCATGTTACTTAATTGCTGGGAAAATATTATTACACGGTAACAACACCCGCATGTTATACTTGTTATATATTCCTGTTATACCGGTATCCTGTTCCTTGATATTATATAATCCTGTTATACTGGTATTCTGATTACATGTTGATATTGTTACCGTGACTACCACTGAGTTATCCCAGTGATTTAAATAACACGCACATTAAATAATCTTGATAAATAAAACATGATAACAAACAACTTACACTGGGATTGGGGAGATTGATGGAGGAGACAGCGTCCGTATTTTGGGTGGACCTAGGATTTAGGTTGCGCAGCCAAAAGAGGGTTCCACTGCAGGGTTTCCTTGGGGTGACTGGCACCCCGTCATGTTTCCTGTTATACATGTTATACATGTACCTGTTCCTGTTTACATGTTCCTGACTACCTTGCGTTAGGTCATGGTTCAGCGCCAGGAGTCTGGGCCGTGGTCCCGGGTATGCACGGGACCCACCTAAAGCATGGACAATGTCTCCAACCGATCAGTTTCAATAATTTAGGGCATCGATTGGCATGTGTGGTAGGCGTAGTATGGGATGCGTCTATTATGTGTGACAATTGGTGTTCGCTGACATAATTAATAATAAACTGTTGATGCCTTGTGACTGACTGTAATTACCTGATTGTATATCTATTTATATTATTATGATAGACCCATGATTGTAACCAGGACCAGACTTATGACCAGACTTGGATACCAACCTAGTGACATGTAATAGGTTACACATCTAGACATCTGTTGTTTGCTATAATTGCTTTACTTGTCTTGTACATGTACTCTTATTCTTGCTATCTTCATTCGTGTTGCTTTCATGTATATTATTGTTCAGTTATTCATCTTGTTATTTAGTCTCTTATATTTGCAGTTGTTCTTATTATTATTTATGCACATTGTTTCTTCTGCACGAGCTCTTTCCCCTTTACACACACTCACCATGGTCGCGTTCTGACGACCCTGGATTTGCACGTCCAGATATTGGACGATTGTTCTAATGTGCAGGTGTTCGACGAGACTGTACGTCTTGCGAGGAACTGGACGCTCATTCTTCCGTTTCTGGTAACCTCATCTCTTTTATATTTCTGCCATCTTTGATTCTACCTTTATCGCTTTCAGCTGCCATTTTCTTGTCATTATTCATCTGCTATCATTGTGATTGTCATGGATATGTATTATTGCAGTGATTGATGATTATTATAGTTCTGATTTATAGCTTGTTCAGGCTAATTTAGGCTTAGTGTGTATACGTGGGGTATTTTCCTCGCGTATATACGTCGCCGACTCGTGTCGCGACTCCGCTCCAGCGTATTTTGGGAAGCGGGGCGTGACATGGTTCCTTCCATCAAGTCACTGGACTGACAAACATAGCCCACTGCAAGGCAAATCAGAACAGATTAGCAACTAAGCACAGAAGAGGCTACAAAAGAACTAAGCCAAATCTTTTGGATCGAAGCGATCCAGTTTCAGTAAAGCAGAGGATAAGCCTCGCCTGCACAGCACTGATGGGCTGGCTCAGCAAACGCCAAGTCCAAGCCTCGCCTATATGGCTAGCCAGACTGACCCCGTGGGATACAGTCTTAGCTCCGCCTATATGGCAAGACTGGCTCAACTATTGAAGAGACCAAGTTCCAAGTTCTGCCTGTACAGCGGACTTAATGTGCAGTGATCTTCCTTTGATCAAGTCAAAAATGATAGCTTCGCTGGGAAGCTATGCCAAAATCCTTCTCTGCAGATCAGTTAAATGGAGAACAAGGGAAGCTAATCCCTGAAGCAGCCGCTGAAGATAAATTAAGGGAGATGAATTCCCTAAAATCGGTGAAGTCGTTGAACGATCAAGACTTACCGGTCCTTGGCCGGATAATGACCAGAGTGGGCATTCCCACTAGTTCAGAGATCTGAGTATCTCTTTCAAACCAAGAGAAGAGAAGAGAGGCAAAGCACTTCTCTTCAGAGGACTTCAAGTGTCCTATTTATAGGCCCCATGGCCTGAGCGCTCCTGCTTCAAGCGTGAAAACACGAGCGCATTTAAGGCATTTACTGCGCCTTGAGAATAGGGACGGTTTCCCTTGGAACCGTGCGAAGGATAAAACGTCTCCCTCATAAAAGGCACTTATAGCGCCTTGAAGAAAGGGAATATCCTCCCTTGGAAATGTGCAAATCGGAGAATATCTTCCCCGGTAAGCGCAAGAGAAGGAGAAAATCTTCCTTGAAATTCGACCCACGGCAGTTGGTCTCGGGAAAGCGACATGCGCTCCCAAGCGAAAATATCTTCAGAAGCCCAGATGCGGGGCTACCCGCATGCGAAGCTATTCAGAGGCACGAACCTGTGCAATTCTTCGGCAAACATCGCAAAGCAGGATTCAAAGCGAAGCTGAACTCAACTATCATGGCGACGTTCATTCACCACCTATCAAAGCAGTTCAAAGTATTTCAAAGTCTGAGCCATTGCAGACTTCTGAAAACTTTGAAGGGGGTCTTGTTGACACTTAAAAAAGACAAGATCTTCATTGGTCCGAATAATGTCTAAACTTGTTGACATTTACAAAAGACAAGTGACAGACGAGCTGAAGACCAGTTTTCACCCATCTCCGAGGGACAAGGAAGCAACTTGGACTCCACTGATCCAGCAAGCAGACAGTGAACCTGGATTGTTTCTAAACAGACCTCAGCAGGTCTAAGATGCTAGCACTTAGCATCGCATGAGCCCAAAGGGATAGCCTCGCTTGAGAGGCTAATATCAGCGACTTCGCCTCGAAGTCATCCGAAGCCTCGCCAAGAAGCTAACTCGCAAACTTCGTCATAGGGGACTTCCAGCTCCGCCAAAGGGTTTCTTTCGGACTTCGCCAAAAGCTGCCTCTAGCCCCGCTACGAGTTCAATGCGGGCAGCGCTGTTATGAATCTGCTACGGTCAACCTTTGACCAATCAAATCTCCGGATGAGATCGGATCCAATCAGATCAAAACCAATTAAGATCAAATCAGAGATCAAATTTGGCAGTTGATTGCCGCAATCTCTTGACTCTTCTAAAAATGAGTAAGAAGATCAGGGAAAATCCTCCAACGATATGGAAAGGATCAAAACAGATCAAGAAGGTCCACCGACCTGCCAATTCTAGCTTCGCAGAAGCTGATCCTAGCCTCGCAGCAAGGCTACTTTCCAGATTTAAACAGATTTGATTCAATCTGTTTCCATATCTTCAAGGGACGATTATACCCTTGCTCTCCCTATAAATAACCCGCCAGGGGTACAAGGAGAGAGGATCAATCAATCGATCGATCGAGGACGAGAAAAAGAGAGAAGACTCCACAAGCAGAGACTTCTTCACAAAGCACCGTGCGCTCTCGAATTCAGAGACCTTTTAGAGAATTGCTTTCTCTAACCAGGGTGTTGATACCCTAACATCGTCCTTCTTCTCAAGGAATCTCCGGAACCAGGCGAGAAGGAATTCCTTATTGAAGGCGATTTTGAGAAGCAGCAAGAGGGTTCTACCAACCTTCTGTTCTCTGATTCCCCGAACCAGGCGAGAAGGAAATCTCATCCCTCGCATCGTCAAAGGGACAAAGTGGTCGCGCGCTGACCAGACTCCTATCGGCATACTTCTCCAGAATCTCTGAGGAGATCTACTTGTAATCTTTTTAAAGAATACTTGTAATTTAGCTCCTCAAACTCTTTTTTGTAAGTTTTCCCCTTTGCAAACATAATGGAAAAGAGTATTTGCCATCATATTCTCAATTTATCCCATCATAAAGACCCAATCTTCCCAAAGGTCAATATGTCAAAATCCAAGTCCTCCCATCCTCTAAATCCTTCCTTAAAAATCTCACTGTTTCTGAGAATTTCTACATTGCTGGACTGATGAGATCTCTCTGGGGGCTTATGAAAAACACCTAGAGGGGGGGTGAATAGGTGTAATTACTAATCTAACAATCCTTTTAAAATTATGATGGATGAATGATGCAACGATCTCTCAAAATAAGACTAAGAGCTGAATACCCCGTGAGAGGTTCTGAACTCCTTCCTCCTGATTCCCCTTGAATGGGTTAGAGGTGCGCAATGCAACCTTGTTGTATGAGAATTGATCGAACAAGAATGAATAAAATGCAATGATGAAATGCACACAATATATCACTTGCACACAATATATCACAAGGAATGAAAAATGAGATATCAAGCAAGTAATTGAAAGCAATAGATTGCAAGAGGAATTTAAAGCGAAAATAGACACAAGGCAATCGCAAACACAAGATGTTTGTTTCGAGGTTCGAGCCACCGCTCTACTCCCCGCCTTTACCTCCGTGAAGGGTTTCCACTATCCACCGAGGATGATTACAACGGTCTACCGAAGACCCGAGCACCGAGCTCCACCACTTACAATGACCTCTACCAAAGAGGTGTCTCCACAAGATGAGGAATAGCACAAGTAACCAAAGTGATCACAACTTGATCACTAAACTCTTTACAATTTCTCACTCTTTTACAACTTCCTAATAGTTTGAGTAGGGAGATTTGGCTCTAAGAAGTGTAGTGAGAAAAATTCAGTTGTGAATTGATATTAACTAACAAACACAACTGAAAAACTAGCTCAAGAAAGATTGCAAATTTGAGAGCTTTAAAACTTTTCTTCTCTTTTTGAAAACTATGAAAACTTGAGGCTTTTTCTTGGTATTTTGCAAGAGGCTATGCTCCTCTATTTATAGGGAGAAGAAAGGGTTAAAAACAATTTATTTTAACCTTATTTGACCTGAAAAAGTTCTCCAAAACCTCAGAAAAAGTCTGCCAAAACAGATTAAGAAAACAGATTTCAGAATTGCACAAAAGAGGAAAGAGCCGTTGGCAATTTGCAGGCTTGGCGGTCGACCGGTCCGGTCGACCGTCCGCCTAGCTGGCAGTAGTCGTTGGGCTCGGGTTGACCGCTTGGGTCGACCGTCCTCTAAAAAGAAACACAGGTTTCTGATAGCGGTCGACCGAACGGTCTACCCAGAAAACCCGAGAGCAACCTGCAGACAGTCGGTCGACCCGGGCGGTCGAACGGCAGATATGCACAGAATGTGCACGTCCTGTGCAGGTGCCGGTCGACCGGGCCGGTCGGCCGGTCTAGTCTGAAACAGAAAAACAGCAGAATTTTAAACTTGGGAAATTTTGTAAAAAAATGTTTTGAATTAAAGAAAAATAAGTAATATGCTGGAAAGAGTATACATACATGATCTAAACATGATATTCATTTTTGTAAAACTTAGGGACATGTATATATATACTAAGGCATGAAACAAAAGTTTTGATCATGAAAACTTGAATACAAAAATCGTGTGTGTGTATCCTAGAGCCAATTTCCAAACTTAAACTTTAACAAGCTAATTCTTACATAGATTGTAAAGACTACAAGTTCTTCAAGAGGGCTTCACCATATGATTTTCAATACTTGATTCTTGAGCCCGAATTGAGTTGACTTGAGTCCAAAACACCTTCCTTTAGGGAAGAAACCTTCTAGTTGAATTAGAACCCTGAAACACACTTAAGCAACAAATGTTATTAGTACAAATAACTAATATGTTTTGTAATCATCAAAACACACTAAAAACGGGTGATTGTAACCTTGGGCCAACAATCTCCCCCTTTTTGATGATGACAAAACATATGAGTTATTAAACAAGAATGGAAGAAGAGCTTGGAAAGTTCCCCCTCAAATAATGCTATGTATAAAAAATGACTATTAGAAACACAATACATAGAGCATTAAAAACACAATAGTTTTGTCAAAAACTCAAATAAATAAATAAACTTCCTTTTTCTCCATAAAACTCAAGTAATATCAAACTCCATAAAACTCAAGTAATATCAAACTAAACTTATTCTCCCCTTTTTTGTCATACATCAAAAAGGGTTAAAACAAAGTAATTGAAAGTTTTATTTTTAAGAATCCATAATGCAAACATTCAACTCACCACAAATAAACGAAAATCTAGCATAATCTAATGGTTTAGTAAAAATATCGGCAAGTTGAAAATCGGTAGAAACATATTCAATAACAATATCACCTTTCTCATAATGATCTCTAAGAAAGTGATACCTAATGTCAATGTGTTTGGTTTTACTATGTTGATTTGCATTCTTTGTCATGTGAATTGTACTAGTATTATCACAAAATATTTTAACATGATCAAAGTGTAAATCATAGTCGAGGAGAGTATGTTTCATCCAAAGAACTTGTGCACAACAAGCTCCGGCTGCAACATACTCCGCCTCGGCGGTTGATAGGGCAATCGAGTTTTGCTTTTTGGAAGACCAAGATACAAGACAATTACCTAAGAATTGACATGTTCCACTTGTGCTCTTCCTATCTACCCTACAACCCGCATAGTCGGCATCCGAAAAGCTAGTCATTGAAAATTGACCGGTTTTTGGATACCACAAACCCATTTCAATTGTGCCCTTAAGGTATCTAATTATGCGTTTAACCGCAATTATGTGAGATTCTTTAGGACAAGATTGAAAACGTGCACAAAGACAAACGGAAAACATGATATCCAGCCTACTAGCCGTAAGATAAAGCAAGCTACCTATCATGCTACGATAAAGTTTGAGGTCTACACTTTTACCTTGTTCATCTTTATCAAGCTTTGTGGTTGTTGCCATGGGAGTTTTGCTCACTTTAGATCCTTCAAGCCCGAACCTCTTGATTAGTTCCTTTGTGTACTTGGCTTGATTGATGAAGATCCCATCCTTCCTTTGCTTGATTTGGAGTCCAAGGAAATAGTTGAGCTCTCCCATCATAGACATCTCAAATTCGTCTTTCATGCATGACTCAAAAGCTTGGCAAAGAGATTCATTAGTAGAACCAAAAATAATATTATCTACATAAATTTGTACAATAAGAATATCTTTTTCTACATGTTTTGTAAACAATGTTGTGTCAATTTTACCTTTCTTAAAACCATTTGAAATCAAGAATGAAGAAAGTCTTTCATACCAAGCCCTAGGGGCTTGTTTTAAACCATAAAGAGCTTTATCTAATTTAAAAATAAAATCTGGATGTGTAGGATCAACAAACCCGGGGGGTTGTTCAACATACACCTCCTCTTCAATAAAACCATTTAGGAAAACACTTTTAACATCCATTTGAAATAATTTAAAATCTTTATATGAGGCAAAAGCTAGTGTCATCCGTATGGCTTCCAGCCGTGCTACGGGTGCAAAGGTTTCTTCAAAATCGATTCCTTCGATTTGAGTGTAACCTTGGGCAACTAACCTAGCTTTGTTTCTAACTACGTTACCTGATTCATCCAACTTGTTCTTAAAGATCCACTTAGTACCAATTGTTGGTCTATCGTGGGGCCTAGGAACAAGGTGCCAAACTTGGTTGCGCTCAAATTGATTGAGCTCTTCTTGCATTGCTAGCAACCAATATGAATCGGCCTCGGCTTCGAGGACGTTCTTGGGTTCAACATGAGAAATAAATGCATAATGACCACAATAGTCATGAAGTTTAGAGCGAGTGGTTACCCCTTTTGATACTTCACCTATGACGAGGTCCTTGGGATGATGTGGATTGTATCTCCAATCTTTTGGAAGTTGTTGAGTAGACTCCACTCCATTTATTTGATGTTCATTTCCTTGAGCCTCTTCTACTTTAGCTTCACTTCCGTCATCATCCTTTGGCTTGTCTCCCATAGTAGGTGTATCCTCCAAGGTCACTTTCTCCAAACCTTCATCCAAAGCATCTATTTCTACAACATTCTCAACAAACAAGTTAGATTCTTTAAACTTAACATGTATAGATTCCTCAATAGTCAAAGATGATCTATTGAAGACTCTATAAGCCTTGCTTGTATTAGAATAACCCACAAAAATAGCCTCATAAGATCTAGCATCAAAATTTCCTAAGTTATCTTTTGTATTTAAAACAAAACATTTGCATTCAAAAACTTTAAAATATGAGACGTTTGGTTTTCTAGAAAAATACATTTCAAAAGAAGTTTTTGTAGTATTTTTACACAAGAAAACACGATTTGATATATAGCATGATGTATTAACGGCCTCGGCCCACAAATAATGTGGTAGACCATATTCACTAAGCATTGTCCTAGCCATCTCTTGTAATGTTCGATTTTTCCGTTCAACCACTCCATTTTGTTGTGGAGTTCTAGGACAAGATAGTTCATGCTTTATTCCATGTTCTTCACAAAAAGTAATAAAGGGTAGGTTAATGAATTCACCTCCTCTATCACTTCTTATTCTTACAATCAAAGAATCCTTTTCTTTTTTAACTCTCTTCTTAAAAGTTTGAAAATATGAAAATGCTTGGTTTTTATGTTCAAGAAAGAAAACCCAAGTGAAACGTGAAAAGTCATCAACCAAAACAAATGCAAATCTATTCCCACTTAGACTTTTGGTTTGTGTTGGGCCAAATAGATCCATATGGATTAACTTCAAAGGACGTGATGTCATGATATCCTTAATTGACTTGAAAGAAGACTTAATTTGTTTCCCAAATTGACATGCGTCACAAACTCGGTCCTTTTCAAAATTCAAGCAAGGAATACCTTTCACCATTTCCTTTGTGTTTAACCTAGATATATGAAATATGGCCTAATCTTCTATGCCACAACCAAGAGTCATCATCGAGGGCTTTTAAACAAGTAATATTACAAGACATATTAGACATATCTATCATATAAACATTATTTTCACGAAAATCGAAAACACACAAGTATTAGATATTCTATCAATTACTTTACAAACTACATTATCAAAAACAACATCAAAACCTTTATCACAAAGTTGACTAACACTCAAGAGATTATGCTTGAGGCCATCAACTAAAACTACATTCTTAATTAAAGGGGATGTGCCAAGTTTTACATTACCAATACCGATGATTTTACCCTTGGCGTCATCTCCGGAGGTGACGGTGCCACCTTCATGATATCTTGATAGGGTTGCAAAGTTGTTGATGTCCCAAGTCATGTGCCTTGAGCAACCGCTATCAAGATACCACAATCCTCTACGTCTTTGAGCTTTGGAAGGTACCTACATCATTTAACAAATTTGTTGACTTTGGTACCCAAATTTTCTTGGTCCTTGAAAGTTAGTGTTTCGAACCCAAATATTATGACGTGATGCATTTAGTCTATCATAGCAAAAATTGGCTAAGTGTCCTTTACGCCCACAATGTGAACATGAGAACACTCTACCATACACGAATGCATGATGTGTGTGTGAAGTGTGAGCATGTTTTGGGGGTTTTCCACGATGTATAGGTTGTGTGGTATGAGCATGAGCATGAGCATGAAAAGCATTTTTCTTAGGAGTTTGTTTCTTAGGAAACATAGCCTCAATCTTCTTTTTATTAAACTCACAATTTTTCAAAACAATTCCTAATGAGTCTATTCTTTCTTTAAGCATGGTAATCTCATTAGAATCAACTAGTGGGGACTTGCCTTTACATGAAATTTTGTATTTATCAAAATCATTTTGAGTAGTAACTAAAGTAGAGAGCAAGTCATCTTTTTCTTTAGAAAGAGTAACTACTTGAAGATTAAGAGTTTCATTTTCCTTTTTCATTTTTAAATACTTTTTCTTTAGAAAATCATAGTTATGCGAAAGTTCCACAAATGCTTCTCCTAGTTCATCCATGGAAAGTTCATCATTAGGAGAAATAGAAGAGGTTACCTTGCTTGTGCCTTCATTAGCCATGAAGCACATGTTGGCGGTGTCGATTTCCTCCTCGGATTCGGTCTCGGAGTCCCAAGTAGCCTTCATTGCTTTCTTCTTGAAAGGCTTCTTGGATGTGGAAGGCTTTACTTTGTCCGGACACTCCGCAACAATATGTCCCGGTCTTTGGTAATTAAAGCAAATGATCTTTCTTTCTTCTTTACCTCCTTGCCATCTCCTTCTTCCTTGAAATTTAGCCTTGTTGTACATCCTCCGGACGTTCTTTACAAGAAGTGAGAGCTCTTCGTCATCTTCTTCTTCATCGTCGTCGTCGGAGTGTGTGGATTGACTCTTGAAGGCTATAGTCTTCTTCTTGGAGGGAGCCATGTCCTCCCTAGCTTTCCTCTCCATCTCATGGGTTTTGAGATTCCCAATGAGACCAATTAGCTCCATCTCTTCCTTGTCATTGAGTTCCTTCAAGGTAGTTGCCTTTACTTCCCATGAAGGAGGAAGAGCCCGGATGATCTTTCTAACCTTTTGGTCATTATCAATGCCATCACCTAGAGAAGAAAGTCCATTAGTAATCTTAGTAAATTTTGTAACCATATCATCTATGGTTTCATTTTCTTGCATGCAAAAGTTTTCATATTGGGACCGAAGAAGGTCTATCTTGGCCCTCTTCACTGTGAAGTCCCCTCATGTGTAACTAGCAAGTGTGTCCAAATCTCAAATGCGGATTTGCAATAGATGACACTAGCAATGTCATCATCATTGAGGGCTTGAAGTAGTGCATAGTGTGCCCTAGCATTAGCATCAAATTCTTTAGTCTCAATCTCGGACCAAGTAGATTCATCACCGGGGGGTGCACTAAAGGGTTTGGTCACGGCCTTTGCAACTCGACTACCTAGAGATTGCAAGAAAACGGTCATCTTAACCTTCCATATGGGAAAGTTAAGTCCATCAAACTTAGGGGGTGTCTTAATACCATCGGCCATCTTTACTAAGTGAGAATGAATGAAATGATTAGCAATATTAGGATCTCTCTAAGGTTGTTAAGCCAATAGCCTAGAGTCCAAGCTCTGATACCAATTGAAAAACACCTAGAGGGGGGGTGAATAGGTGTAATTGCTAATCTAACAATCCTTTTAAAATTATGATGGATGAATGATGCAACGATCTCTCAAAACAAGACTAAGAGCCGAATACCCTGTGAGAGGTTCTGAACTCCTTCCTCCTGATTCCCCTTGAATGGGTTAGAGGTGCGCAATGCAACCTTGTTGTATGAGAATTGATCGAATAAGAATGAATAAAATGCAATGATGAAATGCAAACAATATATCACTTGCACACAATATATCACAAGGAATGAAAAATGAGATATCAAGCAAGTAATTGAAAGCAATAGATTGCAAGAGGAATTTAAAGCGAAAATAGACACAAGGCAATCGCAAACACAAGATGTTTGTTTCGAGGTTCGAGCCACCGCTCTACTCCCCGCCTTCACCTCCGTGAAGGGTTTCCACTATCCACCGAGGACGATTACAACGGTCTACCGAAGACCCGAGCACCGAGCTCCACCACTTACAATGACCTCTACCAAAGAGGTGTCTCCACAAGATGAGGAATAGCACAAGTAACCAAAGTGATCACAACTTGATCACTAAACTCTTTACAATTTCTCACTCTTTTACAACTTCCTAATAGTTTGAGTAGGGAGATTTGGCTCTAAGAAGTGTAGTGAGAAAAATTCAGTTGTGAATTGATATTAACTAACAAACACAACTGAAAAACTAGCTCAAGAAAGATTGCAAATTTGAGAGCTTTAAAACTTTTCTTCTCTTTTTGAAAACTATGAAAACTTGAGGCTTTTTCTTGGTATTTTGCAAGAGGCTATGCTCCTCTATTTATAGGGAGAAGAAAGGGTTAAAAACAATTTATTTTAACCTTATTTGACCTGAAAAAGTTCTCCAAAACCTCAGAAAAAGTCTGCCAAAACAGATTAAGAAAACAGATTTCAGAATTGCACAAAAGAGGAAAGAGCCGTTGGCAATTTGCAGGCTTGGCGGTCGACCGGTCCGGTCGACCGTCCGCCTAGCTGGCAGTAGCCGTTGGGCTCGGGTCGACCGCTCGGGTCGACCGTCCTCTAAAAAGAAACACAGGTTTCTGATAGCGGTCGACCGAACGGTCGACCCAGAAAACCCGAGAGCAACCTACAGACAGTCGGTCGACCCGGGCGGTCGACCGGCAGACATGCACAGAATGTGCACGTCCTGTGCAGGTGCCGGTCGGCCGGTCTAGTCTGAAACAGAAAAACAACAGAATTTTGAACTTGGGAAATTTTGTAAAAAAATGTTTTGAAGTAAAGAAAAATAAGTAATATGCTGGAAAGAGTATACATACATGATCTAAACATGATATTCATTTTTGTAAAACTTAGGGACATGTATATATATACTAAGGCATGAAACAAAAGTTTTGATCATGAAAACTTGAATACAAAAATCGTGTGTGTGTATCCTAGAGCCAATTTTCAAACTTAAACTTTAACAAGCTAATTCTTACATAGATTGTAAAGACTACAAGTTCTTCAAGAGGGCTTCACCATATGATCTTCAATACTTGATTCTTGAGCTTGAATTGAGTTGACTTGAGTCCAAAACACCTTCCTTTAGGGAAGAAACCTTCTAGTTGAATTAGAACCCTGAAACACACTTAAGCAACAAATGTTATTAGTACAAATAACTAATATGTTTTGTAATCATCAAAACACACTAAAAACGGGTGATTGTAACCTTGGGCATACAGATTAGTCAAAGCTTAAAAACTCTATTTTCGATCTTCTCCTCTACAGAAGTGTCAGGTCTTAAATTAGGAAAATCAATGTTTTAGATATAAGATTTGTTTTTTGATGTTAATCACTTAGAACTCATTAGATAATAGTCAAAATTATTTGAAACTATGTATATTAACAATTTGAATTCACGACTTTATGACCCATCTACGAGGAAGAGATGAAAATTAGAGTTTTCTAACTCATTGGTGATAGCCTAGAGAGAGGAGCAATTGTATGCACTCACCTAGTATGTAGGAGTGCGAACTAGTAGCGATGAGAGTTGGATTAGGAGCTGTGCACGCAGATATGCACAGACTAGTCGACTATATAGTTGACCATTGTGCTCATCTAGTCGACTATACAATCGGCTAGACTGAGCATCAACTCTCTGTTGGGTGCCAATTGACAAAACTAGTCGACTATAATTTGGTGATTCTGACTGTGAACAGGGAAATCGACTTTCCCCATTTTGGACTCTTCTCCCCACCTGGCTATAAATAGAAGGATGCAGAAACCCTAATAATTAAATCTAATTCATTGTGAAATATTTGAGAGTTGTGTGAGCTTGTAAATCTCTTGTATCTTGTTAATTTAAACTCTCTCTCTCTCTCTCTCTGTGTGTGTGTGTGTGTGTGTGTGTGTACCCCCCCTCCTTATCTCGGAGGCGTAGGCAAGCTTGTCGAACCTTGTTAGATCTCGTATCTCCGCTATTTGGTATTTGTTTGTGCTGTGTGCAATAGTTCTCCCGCCTCTTTTAGATCGCAATAAGTGGTATCAGAGCTCTAAGTTACGCTTGGGGTTGGTTTGTTGGAGTGGATCTTCGTTGGAAGCTTGGATCTTGTTGATTTGAAGCTTCGGCTTGGATAAAATCAGATTTTTATCGTGTTGAGCCTCATCTTCAATCATTTGGTGCGAAGATAATTTGGAAACTCATTTTTGTGTTTCATTTGGAGGTAAAAATATGATCTTTTATCATTTAGATCTGCTTTATATTTGTTCCACATTTGTTTGGTTGTGATATTGGTGAGATGACCGGAAAAAGCACATCTGATGGGAGTGGTTGTGTCCGAGAGAGAGAGAGAGAGAGAGAGAGAGAGAGAGAGAGAGAGAGTGTGTGTGTGTGCGCGCGTGTGTGTGTGTGGGCTGGGGTATGGGTGTGACCCTTTTTTTTTTTTTTTTTGTTGGGGTGGTGGGGGGGGGGGACACAGAATCGGTGTCCAATTGGAGTTTCGGGTGGATCAAGGGTCACCTAACCCCTAGACCCGCTGGCTTCGCCACTGTGAAGAAATTATGAAGATTGAATTTAATTAATCGTAAAAATATATAGATGATTTTTACATAATTAATCATAAAAATATATAACTCTAAACATCAGAAGCTCTGTTTAAGCAAGATTATATGTTTTTAGATAAAATTGTATTTCATGTACAAAAGTAAGGAAAAGATGTTTTTATATTAAATACCCAGTATTGCCTGAAGAAAACACCAAAATAATAAAAAAAATTATTGAAATTTAATAGATCATATCATTTTATGCGATCTCAAGTTTGTAAAAAGAAAAACCTCATTACTTAGTAAAAAAGTGAAAGTTGCAAGAGTAGAGTATGTGATTCAAGTTTGATTACATCCAATATAATAATTAAAAATTATAAAAGGAAAAGAAGAGAAGTTATACGGGCCACAACTTTGCACTGGAAATTGCACATGCCAAGAAAATTTAGTGACATGTAATAATGTAAAGCAATTTATTATACCATCATGTCAGACCGAGTCGCATTAAGAAACCTGGCCTAGGTCAAGCAGAGCATTTGCAACTCAGTTTGTAGAATGAAAACTGGACCCTCTTGTATTTAATTAATTTCTAAAGTCAAATGTCAGTGGACTATGTCGGAATGTACTTTGGGACTGTTTGGCTGTTAGAAAGCGGAGCCATGAAAAGGCGTTGAGTTCTCCTATATCAGATTTTAGCTGTTTTCAGAGCAAAACGTTTCGAAACTTGACATCGCATTGTTCATACAAAAAATTAAGATAAAAACTGAGTTTTTCCTCTCAGTTTTCACAACAAACAACAGAGTAAAGTGCAAAAAAAAAAAATGAGACACATGTTAAGACTAAAAATTAATTAATTTATGAAGTGAAATGTCAGTGGACTAAATCACAAAGACAAAGATGAGAAATGCGCTTCGCACAGCCTCAAGCACGAATAAGCAAATGTTGTTCAATCATTCACTATTTCCAGTTTAACATACAAATTTTGATCTTTCACTGTTATTCAGATTTTTTAGATGAATCCCTCTCATTTTCCACTAGTATTTATTTTTTACCAGTCACAGTCTTATTAGCTCTCCTCAAATTATTTAAGTTCACTCTGACCAAAAAGAACAGGTCTACCTTGATGTCTGCCTGTTTGGTTATCTGGCCGTAATTCGTAAGTCATAGTTGGTAAAATTTTTTACAGTTGTGAATGAGTTACATGCATGAAAGCTTTATGTTGTTTGGTTGGTAATATAAAGTTGTAAGTGAAAAAGTGTATTGTGTTTCACGGTGTTTGGTTGTCATAATGTGTAAGTCGTAAGTGAAAAAGTTGACTACAAAATTAACTATTTGGTGATTTAAAAAGTTTTAATATTTCAAATAAATATTAAAAATTCTAAATATTAAATTTTTTTAATATTAACATAAAAAATAATACAAATTTGCATGACCATAAAATTAACTGTAAGTGGGTTATAAATGAGTGATAATTGGGTTGCAAGTGAGTGGTAATTGAGTTGTATAAGTCTTTTACGAATTATGATCCAAACAAACACCGTAGTTGTAATTGAGTTGTAACTCATTTATAAATTATGGACTTTTACGCGAAACAAACGGCCCCTGAAACTGGACCTGATCATAAGGGATCAAGATCTGACAAATAAAATTCAAATAAATAAGTTAATTATAATAATAATAAATAACTTTAGAGTAAATCAATCAAGTTGTCAAGTGGTTTAGACGAGTAGGGAAAGATCCACATTCTATTTCTGCATTGTTGGGTTTAGGTATGTATTTCTTCACTTTTAGTTAGGGCTTGTTTGGTTGCAAGGAAGTGGGCAGAAGTAAAGAAATGGGGAAGTATAATTGCTCACTTTCCTATCTATCCAAACACCGGAAAAGGAAGAAAAGAAAATTCCTTTTCCTTTTCTCTTCTCTCTTTACACAATTATTTCCTCACTTCCAGAGTGCTACAGTTAATTTTGTGATCATGTAAATCTCATTTGTAATAAGTTGTAGCATAAAACAGTTAATTTTTTGATCATGTAAATCAATTAATTACAGGTCCGGAGAGAGTTTTTATTGAATCAATCAATTACAGGTTATAAATATTCGGGACACTACCCCTCCTTATATAGCCAAAGAAACCACGAAGAAAAGGAAACCAAAAACGTCTAATTCAGATCAGAAACGAATTTAGAATAAGATTTGGAAACTGACCGCTGCAGCTGTATTAGTCGACTAGGAGATAACCTAGTCGACTAATAACCCCTATTAGTCGACTAAGAATTTGGCCTAATCGACTAGTCTGTAGTGAAATAAAATTTTCAACTATCTGTTTGTATCATTAGTCGACATTGCCCTAGTCGACTAGGTCATATTCCTCCTGTGTAATTCATCATTGATACGACTGATACACTCTCGTATTTGGTACCATTGATTGGATCGATTTTTGGCTAACATTCAACAGAGTTTAAAAAACTCTATCAACAAGATTTTATCCTCTCCCCACAATTCTTCACCTCGGTGAAGATTTTTCAAATCTGAGCCGAGCACAACATAGCACCACGTCGACTTTAATTGGCTACACCATTGAGGTTGCCTACGTACCCATGCCCAACGGGATCAAGCTACACATAGTTCATCCAAACGAGCTCCACTGAGCTCACACAAATGGAAGAATATGAAGTAATTCTTTGCAATGTGCAAATTTCACTCCCGAAACAACCTTAGTAAGAATATCAGCAGGATTCTCCTTCGTGTGAATTTTCTGTAACTCGATGTCACCTTCATCAAGAATCTCCCAAACAACGTGGAGCCTGACATCAATATGCTTCGTCCTTGCATGACATACCTGATTTTTTGCCAAATAGAATACTCATGCTATCACAATTGATCTTCCACAGATCCTGATCAATCCCCAAGTCGTCAAGCAACCCTTGAAGCCAAATTGCCTCCTTCATAGCCCATGTCATGGCCATATACTCAGCCTCCGTACTAGACAATACGACAGTAGACTGTAAAGTAGAGAGCCAACTGACCGGTGCTTGGGACAATGTAAACATATATCCCGTTGTGGACCGACGTTTGTCGAGATCTCCTGCGCAGTCAGAATCAACATATCCGATACACTCCTACTTACCAGTAACATCCTTCTTGAATATCAAACCAATGTCTATGGTACCTTTAATGTACCGTAAAATCCACTTCATTGCCTCCCAATGACCCCTCCCGGGATCGTGCATATATTCTTCTTTCACTTGGGACAATCTTTTGCAATGAGCCCAGGTTCACCACATTCGAGACATTTACCTGCATTATAGGAAAAAATTTTAGAATTTTTTTTTCTAAAATTATTATTTTTCCTTGCCAGTTTTGATATCTTTTTTGCCAGTTTTGATACCCTTTTTGATAGATTTGTCACTTTGTCAACGTAAAATTTAGTAATAATTATATGATCTTTGATATTAAGAGCTCAAATACAATGTAAAAGTTTTAAAATATGAAATTTACAATTCACATTAAGGTGTTTTTCTTATTTCTAATTTGGGTAATGGATATTTGAGATTAGAATATTAAAGGATGGTAATATAATGGTGATTAAAAATGCAAGAAATGAAAAAAATATATTGACTTAACCGAAAAAACCGAACCGAATTGAATCAATTCGGTTCGGTTCGGTTACTAAGTCTAATCGGTTCGGTTCGATTTTGTAAAAATTAGCAAAAATCGAACCGAACCGGCCGATGCTCACCCCTAGTTGAAATCCTAACTTGATTTGGTTTTCTATTTGTAGAAATTTTCTTTTCTTGCAATCCTAATATAATTTTCCTCTTTTTATCAATTAGAAAATATTTAGAACATTTCAATGAATTTCTTTTTATAGTTTATTTTTTTAATTAGATATTCCCAGTTCGGGTCGGATCATACTGAAAACCTCAACTGAAATCCTTCCATGATTGGTTTCAAGTTATAGAATTTCATTTTTTTTCCCTTGCATTTCTAATTTGGATAATATTCTACTTTTCTTTTTCTCTCAATTAGAATCTCAACGAGTTTCCTAGCTGAGGTCGGATTCAATTTTCTCTGGTCCTTTGCCTCTTTCAGATTCCACTGCTATCAGGACTAGTACTAGCAATTCAAATCCTGCTAGTCTTAGGACAACAAAATCAACGGGAAGTGCTCTATAAATTTGTTCCCAACTCTTCAAGTTTCCCTGCAAACAACAGTGCTTTCTGTAAACTTGTGCTCAACAGAAAGAAGTTTCTCCGCAAGTTTCAGTTCCTCGTCAACCATGGCTGCATATGAAGCCACAAGCACCAGCGATCTAATCAGCAACCTCCCCGACGACGTCCTTCGACAAATCCTCTCACGCCTTCAACTCAGCGATATCATTGCCACCACATTCCTCTCTCGCCGCTGGCACAACTTCTGGACCTCCTTTCCCATCCTCGACTTCGACAACTGGCTGCCGGAGAAAGTCAACCTCGCGCTAGTTCTCTACAATGCCCCTGCCGTCCACACCTTCCGGTTCTGCCCCCCGTGTACTCCGACCCGACCCCCAGTCGACTCCTGGATCCACTTTGCTGTCAGGCACAATGTCCGCGTTCTTGCTCTTGATGCCCTCTTTCCTGCAAAGCTCCACTCCTCGGTGTATTCCTGCAAGTCTCTAGAGGAGTTGGAGTTGAAATCCTTCCAACTCAATCTGCCTCCGTCTGTCAGCCTTACTTCTCTCAAGACTCTTCGATTGTATCGGATGACATTAGATGCAAAAGAAATCGACGTTCTGACCTCCGGTTGTCCGGTTCTCGAGGACATGCATCTTGGAGAATGCAACCGAAACTGGCCCCTCAAGATATACATATCCAATTCCAATCTTAAAAGATTGTGTATACAAGATGATGTTACGTCCATCGCACCACATGAGAATGAACTTGAGCTATTTGCTCCCCGGTTACAGTCTCTGACAATCACTGGAAAATTTCGAAAGAGTTATGTTATGAAGAACACGACATCGCTGGTCTCTGCAAGCTTTGATTTCGATTGGGGTCTGTACAATGAGGGCGAGGTCGAGATTTTGGTGGGACTTCTTCGTCAGGTTTCTCGTGTTAAATCACTAAAGCTCTCTAACCGGTGTATTCAGGTACTACCGACTTGCTCCTTCTTAAAATTTAATTCAGAAGATGTTTTATTTCAAATTAATTGCATAAGATGCTTAATACCAACACATTGAATAATTTCATGTTTGTTTTGCTAGGTTTTGTGTCTACGGGAGATCAAAGGTGAAAATCCTCTGCAACTCAGCTGTACGCAGCTGGAACTCACAGTCAGAGGCAATTGGCACCTTCTCGGAATGGTTTATTTGTTGAAGAGCTCCAAACATCTTGAAGATCTTGTTTTGAACACCGATGATGATAGTTGGAACATATTCGCAATCTCACCTTTTAAAAAACTAACAACTGCTAGAAGAGAATTGTTGGAAGACAAACTGAATGTAAAAAAGAACTCGGAAGTAGAAAATCTCAAGACCATCAAGATAAACGAGTTTATGGGAACGAGATGCTTTTCTATGACAGGACTGGAATCCATGTCGACAGACAAATTCATCGAGGAACGATCTGAAGAAGTCGATCTCGTACAAGTCCTTCTGAAGGAGTGCAACATGCTTGAGAAAATGTGTCACGCCCCGCTTCCCAAAATACGCTGGAGCGGAGACGCGACGAGAGTCGGCAACGTATATACACAAGAAAAATACCCCGCGTATACACGCTAAGCCTAAATTAACCTGAACAAGCTGTAAATCAGAACTATAATAATCACCGATCACTGCAATAATACATATCCATGGCAATCACAATGATAGCAGATGAATAATGACAAGAAAATGGCAGCTGAAAGCGATAAAGGTAGAATCAAAGATGGCAGAAATATAAAAGAGATGAGGATACCAGAAACGGAAGAATGAGCGTCCAGTTCCTCGCAAGACGTACAGTCTCGTCGAACACCTGCACATTAGAACAATCGTCCAATATCTGGACGTGCAAATCCAGGGTCGTCAGAACGCGACCATGGTGAGTGTGTGTGTAAAAGGGGAAAAGCTCGTGCAAAAGAACAATGTGCATAAATAATAATAAGAACAACTGCAGATATAAGAAGCCGAATAACAAGATAAATAACAGAACTGTAGTATAACTGATAATCAACATGAATAAAAATAGAATATAACTGTCACAAAGGCAAACAAGCAACTGATGTCAAAATATGTAACCTATCAATGTCACTAGGCTGGTATCCAAGTCTGGTCACAAGTCTGGTCCTGATTACAATCACGTGTCTATCATAGATATATATAAATATACAACCAGGTGATTACAGTCAGTCACAAGGCATCAACAGTTTATTATTAATTATGTCAGCGAACACCAATTGTCACATGTAATAGACGCATCCCATACTACGCCTACCACACATGCCAATCGATGCCCTTAAGTTATTGAAACTGATCGGTTGGAGACATTGTCCATGTTTTAGGTGGGTCCCGTACATACCCGGGACCACGGCCCAGACTCCTGGCGCTGAACCAGGACCTACCGCCAGATAGTCAAGAACATGTAAACAGGAACAGGTACATGTATAACATGTATAACAGGAAACATGACGGGGTGCCAGTCACCCCACGGGAACCCTGCAGTGGAACCCTCTTTCGGCTGCGCAACCTAAATCCTAGGTCCACCCAAAATACGGACGCTGTCTCCTCCATCAATCTCCCCAATCCCAGTGCAAGTTGTTTGTTATCATGTTATTAATTTATCAAGATTATTTAATATGCATGTTACTTAAATCTCTGGGATGACTCAGTGGTGTCACGGTAACAATATCAACATGTGAAAGTCAGGGTACCGGTATAACAGGAGTATAACATGTCAAGTAACAGGATACCGGTATAACAGGAATATATGTAATAAGTGAACATGCGGGTGTTGTTACCGTGTAATAATATTTTCCCAGCAAATTTCAGTAACATGAACATGATAGTTGTCAGGTAGAATACCAAGTATAATCAGTCAAGTTCTCATGTAAACCAGATATTCAGGATAAGTAATAATCTAATGTCATGAATAGAATAATCCAAGCAAAATATGGAATCAACATATATCCTCAAAGTCGTCAATATATCCATCCTCTAAGTCGTCAATAAATGATCTCACCAACTGATAAAGTAATGACTGCTATCTAATAACTCTGAAGTACAACATTACCGACATCGAATAGATCACCATCATAATAACTCATCTATACTCAAATGATGTAATCAGTAGATACATCCAGGAACTCTTGCTTCTAATAATCCAAAATCAATATGATATCACATATCGAAGTCAAAGGTAAGATACCCACACATCTAGTCACAATCCAACAAAATCAGTCACATATAACTACTGATCAATTATCCAATGTAAATAACATAAATCCAAGTTCGACTCGAACTCTAACTAAATCCATATTCTGATCCAAACATCAAGCAATCCAATTTCTAACATCATAACAAGTATATCATCAATATCCGAAAGAATCATCACCTAAATTATTACCAATAAAAGAATAACAAGCTGGAAAGTCCTCTACATGAAATATATCATCTATCCTCTATAACTCAAGTTCAGTCCAAATCACAGTCCAACTCTGAATAAGTCCATGTACCGATCCAATCGTCAAGAACTCTAATCCTTTAGTAAAGTAAGATCACATCTAACATGTCCTCAAATCCCCGGATAAATTCTTAACTGAATTATCACCAAGTAAGGAAAATTAAGTCTGATAATTGTTTAGATGAAATATAGATTGTAAACCACAATCACGAACCAATCCAACATAAGATCAGTCTAGTGTACAGTCCAAGTTCCTTTACAATTAGTCCCAGTCCGAAACAGTAATTAACTATTCATGATATGATATAACTCTAATATCTCAATGTCCAAATACGAGATCCTCATATATCTGATACTCAACTATGTACCTAATTTATCCAATCAATAGATCGAGTCAAGTCACAGTCTAAAGGTATATCAAAACTAGGCCTAAGCCAACAATGCTAAACTATCAACACATGAAAAGATATTGATACAAGCTCCTATTAACTAGATAATTAAAGTGAACAATCATAGATATCTCATGAACGAATACAAGTAATGAAACTGGTAAAATATAACAGGAAATCACATGAAATGATAAGAGCAAGACATACATACATGTAAACAACGGAAAATAAGGAATTTTGGTAAAAGCAAACACACATGAAATGACGCAGTTTCGGAATCAAATCACCGTCTGGTCTTCACTACACGAACCGGTACTGGTCTACGGATCATCTCATACATCGGTCTTCAAATCACCATTGTATCGGGTCCACAGCGAGCACGAATCCGGATTGGGTCTAGATCTTCTGCAACTGGTCCGGATCTCACCGAACAAATCCGAAATGCTGAAGCATGCAACCAACACATACCAATAAATATAAATGTATACTAAACACTCTCCCGAGCAACCCGACACATACGTGTACACCCACGTATATGTACAAGTATACACATACATACATACCTATTAATTAAGACCCATTCATTAATAACTAAACTATACATATAAATGATTAAAGAATAAATTCATGCATAAATATATACCATGCATAACTACATGCATATACATGCATACACCAACATCCCACTCATGCACAAACCCAAACACATTTAAATAACTTCCCAATTATTACACAAATGCCATTATACATGTAAATAAAGCTAACCTCGGGGCATCTTGCGGCGCACCGACGGAGGCTCCGACGGAGGCGTCCGAGGCCGCGGAGAGTGTCGTTGGATAGAGCAACTCGCCGTGAAGAGCGTGGGGTGCGTTCGCGCTCGCCGACGGCGATCAACGGCATCCCGCGGAGAGTCCAAAAATGGTTCGGAGTAAGGATTTTTGCCGCACATGAAACAAAACACACACTAATTAATTTATAACACATGCCTACATGCTTTTATACCAACCAATCAAAATTACCCACACATGAAAATTACTCACCCACATAGGCATGCTAGCAGGAGACACAAAATGAGAACACCATGCATATAAATTATATGATGAGAGAGATGTGAAGGGGCTCACGGCCAATGGGGGAGGCAGCCTGGGCTGTTGCGCGCGGACGCTGGTGGAGAAGGGCTGGGCTTGCTGCTGTGCTGGCGTGGCTGCAGCAGGTTGGCACAAGGAGGGAGGCCTGGTGGCGCTCAGGTGAAAGGGGGGAGCTCGGCCTGTTGGGGCTCCGGTTGCCGCGGTGGAGGAGATCCGACCTGGGGTGTGCACACGGTTATAGGGCAGGGAGATAAGAAACTCCGGTCAAGGGGAAAGTAGTGCATACCAGACTCCGACGAGATGGAGATCTCGCTGCCTGCTGGTCTGGACTGCGCACAGGGGGAGGGGGCGCCTGGCTGTGCGCACTCGGCATGGGGGAGTTTGATGGGTTGGGCGGCTGTGAAGTTGGGGAGGAGGGGATTAGGGTTAGATTAGATTAGGATTATATGGGATGGGTTTAGTAATGGGTTTCGGGTCTAATTGTGAAATAGGGTAATGGTTATATAATATGGGTATGGGTTTAAAGATAACGGGTTAGGATCCGAATAGGTAAATGAGAATAGGATCACCAATGGGTAAATGGGCATGGAATAAAAGAGTAATGGGTATAGGATCCAGGGAAACGCATGAATAAAAATCAAGAGAAAGGAAATAATGCTACTACTAAAAATATAAACATAACAACTATAATAATAGTAGTCATAATAATAATAAATACAAAATAGTATTAATAATAAATTCAATAACTCTTACTAAAAATAATAAATAATAATTAACAACGAAATGATAATAGAAATATCCACTACCAATAATATCAATCAATAATGGTAATAACAATAAATAATAATCATAATAAAAGAATAATAATAATAATGGGAATAACTACTAATATATTAACAACTAATAGAAATAAAATAATAATAATAGTTAGCAGAAGAAATGTCAATGATAAATAATGGTAAACATAGAACCAAATTACTATTTACTATCTCAAAGTAATTTGCATATTTATTAATAAAAATAATAATCACAAGGAAAAGAGTAATAAATTAAGTTGATTAAAAAAATAATCAGTAAATCAAGATAAATACTTTAGGAAAAATAAAAATACAGTATTTTAGATTAGGGATATTACAAAATGGTTGTTAGAATCACCAGGAGAAGATGTTTCTATGAACTTGAATCGAGATCAGAGCTTTCACAGGTTCTATCAAAGAGATTCCAACTCTTGCCGAGGGCCTCGCCACATGCGAATATTCTACTAATCTAAAGATAGTGATGTAGGAAGCAAAGTCAGACAATTATCAGTTCAAATCTGAGTTTATTTAGGATTTTATTTTTGGATTCAAATTGGACTCCGATTGAATTTCTCTTTCTTTATTTTGAATTTAGATTACATGGATAAGTTAGGACTCTTTTAAATCTTTAGTTTTTCTTTTAGAAATAGGTTATACTTTTTATTAGGAGTAGTACTCTTTTGTAAGTTTATAAAAAAGCTCTTTAATTTTTCTTTTTGTAATCAAGGTTTTATCAATTAAATTGAGATTTTCTCTCTAATTACTCATGGCTTGTGACTCCTTCTACTTGAAAGTTCTTTCAGGATTCATTGGCGTTAGAACGAGATCTAACTAGCGTCATTCGTTTTCCCACCCAATGAGAACTATATATAGTTCTTATTTAACCTGTTTACATAAAACTCTTTGGTTTGATTTCTTGTCTATTCTTATTTCCCAAATATTATAGCATTTACTGCAACTCAAATTTATTACTACCCCTAGTTGTTTGATATGTGTTGTGATATTCGTGATATGTAATGAAACTCCTGTTTTGTGTTCTGATTCTGCCCCTTCATCAGCGAACACAAAGTATTACGTGATAGAAAGTGAAACCTTAGGAAAACAAATTACTATGAGGAATTTGTCATGGTGATTCAGATTTGGGATTTGGATTGCATTTGATCATGCAGTTCATCTTTACTGTAATTCTTTCTGTTCTTCATTCTGTGTAGTTTGCTCTTTTACAATATACCTAGATAAAAGCTTTTACACTACCCAAAGTAACAAGATATCTATCACCTCTTAATGTATCTATATAAACAAACAATACGTATTAGCCATCATATTCTCATTTATTCCACCATAAAGACCCAATCTTCCCAAAGGTCAATATGTCAAAGTCCAAGTCCTCCCATCCTCTAAATCCTTCCATAAAAATCTCACTGTTTCTGAGAATTTCCACATTGCTGGACTGATGAGATCTCTCTCCGGGCTTAGTCAAAGCTTAAAAACTCTATTTTCGATCTTCTCCTCTACAGAAGTGTCAGGTCTTAAATTAGGAAAATCAATGTTTTAGATATAAGATTTGTTTTCTGATGTTAATCACTTAGAACTCATTAAACAATAGTCAAAATTATTTGAAACTATGTATATTAACAGTTTGAATTCACGACTTTATGACCCATCTATAAGGAAGAGATGAAAAATGGAGTTTTCTAACTCATTGGTGATAGCCTAGAGAGAGGAGCAATTGTATGCACTCACCTAGCATGTAGGAGTGCGAACTAGAAGGATTAGAGTTGGATTAGGAGTTGTGCATGCAGATATGCACAAACTCTTCGACTATATAGTTGACCAGTGTGCTTATCTAGTCGACTATACAATCGGCTAGACTGAGCATCAACTCTCTGTTGGGTGCCAATTGACCAAACTAGTCGACTATAATCTAGTGATTCTGGCTATGAACAGGGGAACCGACTTTCCCCATTTTGGACTCTTCTCCCCTCCTGGCCATAAATAGAAGGATGTAGAAACCATAATAATTAGATCTAATTCATTGTGAAATATATGAGAGTTGTGAGAGCTTGTAAATCTCTTGTATCTTGTTAATTTAAACTCTCTCTCTCTCTCTCTCTGTGTGTGTGTGTGTGTACCCCTCCCCTTCCTTATCTCGGTGGCGTAGGCAAGCTTGTCGAACCTCGTTAGATCTCGTATCTCCGTTCTTTGGTATTTGTTTGTGCTGTGTGTGATAGTTCTCCGTCGATTTAGGGTTTTAGCTTTTCTTCTTCTACGTCGAACGAGTTGCGCCGCTGTTCGTGTCGCTAGGTTCCGACTCATCCTATCCTACATACAAGGCTTCTTTCTTTTTGCAGTTGAAGTGCAGCTTATTTTTCTTCTTTCAGTTGGGAAAATCTTTTGCAATGAGCCCAGGTTCACCACATTCGAGACATTAACCTGCATTATAGGAACATTTTTTAGAATTATTTTCTAAAATTATTATTTTTCCTTGCCAGTTTTGATGCCCTTCTTGATAGATTTGTCACTTCTTGGTTGACGTCAACATCGCTTTGTGTCATGATCTCCTTTGAAAGCGATGATCTTAATTTTGAAAGAAGACTTCTTTTCTTTCTCCTTCTCTTTTCTCTTTAATTGAACTTCATGAACTTTCAATTTCTCCTAGGAGAGTTGATAAATAGTCTCAATTGTTGTAGCTTTTGACTTTCAACTTGATGTAAGTGATCGAAAGATCTTGTAGTTCAATTCCTGCTCCAAGTAAACCTTGTCAAAAAATTGTAGAAAGAAACATATTCATAAAGCGAGTAAACATGGTAACAATGGATTCATTTTGCACAATTCGTATTCATGAAACAAATTGCTTGTTTTAGATTTCTTCACTTGGGGTATACCCTCGTGAGTAATACATAATTTTTTCCAAATATTAAAAGCAGTCAAGCAAGTAGAAACCATATTGAACTCATTTGGAGTGAGTCCGCAGTAAAGAGTATTCATAACTTTCACGTTAAGCTTTTTCAAAATCTTCTCCTAATCCTTTAGGATTCTTTCTGTAGGCTCAACAAATTTCTTTAGTACGGCACCAAGAATATCAATATTAACATTGTAGTGGTCAGATTCTGACCTCTCATAAGGATCGAGCTACGTGTCCCATCACACCTGAAGACTCTTGAGTGGGAGAAACAAGCTCATTGCATCAAGTATCGAATTTAACCCTGAGAAGAGAGACTTCAGGCCTTACCCTGACATTACACTCAACCCCAAAGAGTTATGAAATGATCCAAAAAAAGAAAATCGTGCAGATATGAGGATCCCAAGATTAGCGACATTAGTTACAGTTCATTAGAGTACTTATACTCCTAAAAATCTATGAAGAAAGGAGGCAAATTAGACCAGAGCAGACCTAGACCAATCAAGATCTGAAAAGTAACCCTTAAAATATAGTGTATTCTCTCTCTCTCTCTCCCCCCTCTCCCGTGATCTTTTCTTGTTTGGGTTTTCACGTAAAAATCTCCTGTCTCTACCTGTTTACTGTGTTGAATTTAAGATCACAACCTCAATTCAAACACCCCCTCTCACTTGTGGCGCGAGATTGACCGTTTGATCAATTGTGCTAGAATCCACCGCAAATACATTTTAAGAAATTTCTCATTCTATCTTTCCAATACAAAAAAGTTGTAGCAGTTGAAGAGGGGTGGTTTATTAGTCGATTGGTCTCCAAGACATGTACGTTAAACTCTATTGTCTTGGATCTTTACTTCTTGTCTGTTAGACCAAAAAGATAGAGATCTGTCCTGATACCAAGTGAAGGTCACACAGAGGAGGTGAATAGTTGAATTTATTATTCTAATAAAGATTTAATCAATCAATTGCTCAAGATATGACGTAAATAAAAGTAAGCAAAGCAATCAAATAAAATAAAGTAAGAAGAGTTAGAGAGAGTGCAAATGTAAAGACAACAATATATTCTGGTTTCACCCCCTTGGTGTACATTCAGCCCTCCCCCACGGAGATTTCTTCTCACTATCTTAGAACGCGGTTTGAAAGCAGCAACTTTTTTCAACTTTTCTCACCCCTCGAGACAACTCACTTTTACAATGAAAGAAATAAAATAGTGGTGATCAAGTGACTACGAAAACTCTCTCTTAATCCCGATAACAATATTAGACTATGAGATTGAAGCTTGAGGAAATGTGGAGGAAAAAATAACACTTGATTTCTTTGAAAATAATGAAAGTAATTACAAGATATCTTTTTGAAACTTGATTGAAAATTGATAGCCTGTAGTAATTAGTATAGAGTCAATAATCCCTTATTTATAGATTCTGAAAAATAAAGTTATATCAAAGTATATTTGACTGGATACAAATTACATAGTCGATTAGGGATAAATACCATAAAATACAAATTGTGAAAAACATTCAACAAACCAATTAACAATGATTATATTTTGAAATATCAAAATAATTCTGTCGAAACGTATTCCTCAAACTCATTTTGAATTTTGGGGAAGCAAAGTAAGTTTTTGAAAATAGTTAAGTAAAGTAAAATTTTAAAAATAGCTAAATAAATTAAGTTTTTAAAAATAGCTAAGTAAAATAATTTTTGAAATTTATTTTGTGCATGTGGGTGTCTTTCTATAAATTCATGTGATTTTAATTATGCATGTGTGTCTCTCCTTAAATATTTGAGATTTTTTTAAAAATCATAAATTTTGAAAACCTTTCATAAGATTCTCAATCATATCTAATTTGTTTTAACAAAATATGCAAGTCACCTATTCAAACTAAACCAAAGTGAAAATTGTTGCATGCAATGGACTCGATATAGTGTCTTGACTTGAATTTCAACATGAACTTAATCTTGACTTGGATTTCAACTTGAGCTTGAGTCTTGAACTTGATCTTTGAACTTGATCTTTGGGTCTTAACTTGATTCTTGTTTATCTTGAGAGAAATGCTAAACTGAGATTCTTTGATATACCTTGAATAAATGCAAGAGTTTTTGAATTCCTCCTTCCTACTTATAAATTTGCAATTTCAACTCTAGTCTATCCGTCTTTCGTCTATTGAGCCAATTTGCTTGATTTTATATACATAGTACCATTTGGATGATTTGCTAATCATCATCAAAATATAGGGTCAACGGCTATTCGGCGCATAGGCCATAGTGTTATCCGAGAAGAGCGGAGATAATGTGATAGGATTTTCTTTAGTGCTAGACTAGATGGAGTGAGAATGATGGAGATTGTTTGCGAGGAGGATTATGGGTCGAGTTAGACTGGACTTAGTTGCATCTTATTGTCGCGACGCAGTGGATATGGCGCTACAAGATTCAGTAAACCGTTGTTGTATTTTTTTTCTTTTTTTTTTCCTCTGAAGGTTCAAATTTGCATGTTGTACATTTTTATACCCTTCATCCTTTAGATGTTTCATTAAATACTTATTAATAGAATGCCACAGGGTCATTTGACCTCATAGTTTTTTTCTCAATATATACACACACAAGTCAGATTGAGAAATTCTTGTGATTAATCAAGACTTAGGTAGAAAGATTATAAAAAAAAAAGATTGTTGTACACCTTTTATTCAAACTGGGAGATTTCCCTTCAAGGTTTTATTAGCTTATTCAACATTTTCATTATTATTTTGCACGAATCATGTGTTAGATTCAAATTTTTTGAACATTGTTTTCAGTTCTTTCAGTACACATCGTTTTCCACAAGGTTTTGTTTCTAAGTTATTAGATTTCGATTTATTCTACAATTTTTTTTTTATACTTTAGAAAACAATGAAATGCCTGGTGTACAACGACTATGAGAATTGAACTTGAGACCTCCTTCTTGAGAAGGAGGGTGTTACCAGTGGGCCAAGCCACTAGTACAATTTTTTTTGTTGCTCTTATACAGATGAAATCCTAACTTGATTTGGTTTTCTATTTGTAGAAATTTTCTTTTCTTACAATCCTAATATACTTTTCCTCTTTTCTCAATTAGAAAATATTTAGAACTTTTCAATGAATTTTCTTTTATATATATTTTTTTAATTAGATATTCCCAGTTCGGGTCGGATCATGCTGAAAACCTCAACTGAAATCCTTACTTGATTGGTTTCTAGTTATAGAATTTCATATTTTTTCCCCCTTGCATTACTAATTTGGATAATAGTCTACTCTCCCTTTTCTCTCAATTAGAATCTCAACGAGTTTCCTAGCCGAGGTCGGATTGGATTTCTTGGTCCGCTATTGGACTTGAATTTTCTCTGGTCCTTTGTCTCGTTCAGATTCCAGTGCTATCAGGACTAGTACTAGCAATTCAAATCCTGCTAGTCTCAGGACAACAAAATCAACGGGAAGTGTTCTATAAATTTGTTTCCCAGCTCTTCAAGTTTCCCTGCAAACAACAGTGCTTTCTGTAAACTTGTGCTCAACAGAAAGAAGTTTCTCCGCAAGTTTCAGTTCCTCGTCAACCATGGCTGCATATGAAGCCACAAGCACCAGCGATCTCATCAGCAACCTCCCCGACGACGTCCTTCGACAAATCCTCTCATGCCTTCAACTCAAGGATATCATTGCCACCACATTCCTCTCTCGCCGCTGGCGCAACTTCTGGACCTCCTTCCCCGTCCTCGACTTCGACAACTGGCTGCCGGAGAAAGTCAACCTGGCGCTAGTTCTCTACAATGCCCCTGCCGTCCACACCTTCCGGTTCTGCCCCCCGTGCACTCCGACCCCACCCCCAGTCGACTCCTGGATCCACTTTGCTGTCAGACACAATGTCCGCGTTCTTGCTCTTGATACCCTCTTTCCTGCAAAGCTCCACTCCTCGGTGTATTCCTGCAAGTCTTTAGAGGAGTTGGAGTTGAAATCCTTTCAACTCAATCTGCCTCCTTCTGTCAGACTTACTTCTCTCAAGACTCTTCGATTGTATCGGATGACATTAGATGCAAAAGAACTCGACGTTCTGACCTCCGGTTGTCCGGTTCTCGAGGACATGCATCTAGGAGAATGCAACCGAAACTGGCCCCTCAAGATCTACATATCCAATTCCAATCTTAAAAGATTGTGTATACAAGATGATGTTACGTCCATCACACCATATGAGAATGAACTTGAGCTATTTGCTCCCCGGTTACAGTCTTTGACAATCACTGGAAAATTTCGAAAGAGTTACGTTATGAAGAACACGGCATCGCTGGCCTCTGCAAGCCTTGATTTCGATTGGGGTCTGTACAATGAGGGCGAGGTCGAGATTTTGGTGGGACTTCTTCGTCAGGTTTCTCGTGTTAAATCACTAAAGCTCTCTAACCGGTGTATTCAGGTACTACCGACTTGTTCCTTCTTAAAATTTAATTCAGAAGATGTTTTATTTCAAATTAATTGCATAAGATGCTTAATACCAACACATTGAATAATTTCATGTTTGTTTTGCTAGGTTTTGTGTCTACGGGAGATCAAAGGTGAAAATCCTCTGCAACTCAGTTGTACGCAGCTGGAACTCACAGTCAAAGGCAATTGGCACCTTCTCGGAATGGTCTATTTGTTAAAGAGCTCCAAACATCTTGAAGATCTTGTTTTGAACACCGATGATGATAGTTGGAACATATTCGCAATGTCGTCTTCTAAAAAACTAACAACTGCTAGAAGAGAATTGTTGGAAGACAAACTGAATGACAAAAAGAACTCGGAAGTAGAGAATCTCAAGACCATCAAGATAAACGAGTTTATGGGAACGAGATGCTTTTCTATGAGAGGATTGGAATCCATGTCGACAGACAAATTCATCGAGGAACGATCTGAAGAAGTCGATCTCGTACAAGTCCTTCTGAAGGAGTGCCACATGCTTGAGAAAATGGTTGTTAGAATCACCCGGAGAGAATGTTTCTATGAACTTGAATCGAGATCAGAGCTTTCACAGGTTCTATCAAAGAGATTCCAACTCTTGCCAACGGCCTCGCCACATGCGAATATTCTAGTAATCTAAAGATAGTGATGTAGGAAGCAAAGTCAGACAATTATCAGTTCAAATTTGAGTTTATTTAAGATTTTGTTTTTGGATTCAAATTGGACTCCCATTGAATTTCTCTTTCTTTATTTTGAATTTAGATTACATAGATAGGTTAGGACTCTTTTAAATATTTAGTTTTTCTTTTAGAAATAGGTTATACTTTTCTATTAGGAGTAGTACTCTTTTGTAAGTTTATAAAAAAACTCTTTAATTTTTTTTTAATCAAGTTTTTATCAATTAAATTGAGATTTTCTCTCCAATTACTCGTGGCTTGTGACTCCTTCTACTTGAGAGTTCTTTCAGGATTCATTGGCGTTAGAACGAGATCTAACTAGCGTCATTCGTTTCCCCGCCCAAATGGGAATTATATATAGTTCTTATTTAACCTGTTTACATAAAACTCTTTGGTTTGATTTCTTGTCAATTCTTATTTCCCAAATATTATAACATTTACTGCAACCCAAATTTATTACTACCCCTAGTTGTTTGATATGTGTTGTGATATTCGTGATATGTAATGAAACTCCTGTTTTGTGTTTTGATTCTGCCCCTTCATCAGCAACACAAAGTATTACGTGATAGAAAGTGAAACCTTAAGAAAACAAATTACTATGAGGAATTTGTCATGGTGATTCAGATTTGGGATTTGGATTATATTTGATCATGCAGTTCATATTTGCTTTAATTCATGCTACTCTTCATTCTGTGTAGTTTGCTCTTTTACAATATACCTGGATAAAAGCTTTTACACTACCCAAAGTAACAAGATATCTATCACCTCTTAATGTATCTATATAAACAAAACAATACGTATTAGCCATCATATTCTCAATTTATCCCACCATAAAGACCCAATCTTCCCAAAGGTCAATATGTCAAAGTCCAAGTACTCCCATCCTCTAAATCCTTCCATAAAAATCTCACTGTTTCTGAGAATTTCCACATTGCTGGACTGATGAGATCTCTCTCCGGGCTTAGTCAAAGCTTAAAAACTCTATTTTCGATCTTCTCCTCTACAGAAGTGTCGGGTCTTAAATTAGGAAAATCAATGTTTTAGATATAAGATTTGTTTTCTGATGTTAATCACTTAGAACTCATTAAACAATAGTCAAAATTATTTGAAACTATGTATATTAACAGTTTGAATTCACGACTTTATGACCCATCTATAAGGAAGAGATGAAAAATGGAGTTTTCTAACTCATTGGTGATAGCCTAGAGAGAGGAGCAATTGTATGCACTCACCTAGCATGTAGGAGTGCGAACTAGGAGCGATGAGAGTTGGATTAGGAGCTGTGCATGCAGATATGCACAAACTAGTCGACTATATAGTTGACCAGTGCGCTTATCTAGTCGACTATACAATCGGCTAGACTGAGCATCAACTCTCTGTTGGGTGCCAATTGACCAAACTAGTCGACTATAATCTAGTGATTCTGGCTGTGAACAGGGGAACCGACTTTCCCCATTTTGGACTCTTCTCCCCACCTGGCCATAAATAGAAGGATGTAGAAACCATAATAATTAGATCTAATTCATTGTGAAATATATGAGAGTTGTGAGAGCTTGTAAATCTCTTGTATCTTGTTAATTTAAACTCTCTCTCTCTCTCTCTCTGTGTGTGTGTGTGTGTGTGTGTGTACCCCTCCCCCTCCTTATCTCGGTGGCGTAGGCAAGCTTGTCGAACCTCGTTAGATCTCGTATCTCCGCTCTTTGGTATTTGTTTGTGCGGTGTGATAGTTCTCCGTCCATTTAGGGTTTTAGCTTTTCTTCTTGTACGTCGAACGAGTTGCGCCGCTGTTTGTGTCGCTAGGTTCCGACTCATCCTATCCTACATACAAGGTTTCTTTCTTTTTGCAGTTGAAGTGCTGCTTATTTTTCTTCTTTCAGTTGGGAAAATCTTTTGCAATGAGCCCAGGTTCACCACATTCGAGACATTTACCTGCATTATAGGAACATTTTTAGAATTTTTTTCTAAAATTATTATTTTTCCTTGCCAGTTTTGATGCCCTTTTTGATAGATTTGTCACTTCTTGGTTGACGTCAACATCGCTTTGAGTCATGATCTCCTTTGAAAGCGTTGATCTTATTTTTGAAAGAAGACTTCTTTTCTTTCTCCTTCTCTTTTCTCTTTAATTGAACTTCATGAACTTTCAATTTCTCCTAGGAGAGTTGATAAATAGTCTCAACTGTTGTAGCTTTTGACTTTCAACTTGATGTAAGTGATCGAAAGATCTTGTAGTTCAATTCCTGCTCCAAGTAAACCTTGTCAAAAAAAATGTAGAAAGAAACATATTCATAAAGCGAGTAAACATGGTAACAATGGATTCATTTTGCACAATTCGTATTCATGAAACAAATTGCTTGTTTTAGATTTCTTCACTTGAGGTATACCCTCGTGAGTAATACATAATTTTTTCCAAATATTAAAAGCAGTCAAGCAAGTAGAAACCATATTGAACTCATTTGGAGTGAGTCCGCAGTAAAGAGTATTCATAACGTTCACGTTAAGCTTTTTCAAAATCTTCTCCTAATCCTTTAGGATTCTTTTGTTGGAGGAGAGAGTACAGTAGAGAAGGTGAATTCATGCCAGGTGCTGTTGAAGATTGTCAAGGAGTCTACGACGAAAGGCAAAGGAACAGCGGGCAGAAAAAGCAGCAGCAGCAGAAAAAGACAGAGGTCGGTCGACCGGCCCGGTCGACCGCAATACTCCATCTGCAAAAGACAGAGCTCTCGGGTTTGCGCGGTCGACCGGCCCAGTCGACCGGAAGCCCTTGACTGACAAACCCCAACTCTCGGGTTTTTTCGGTCGACCGGCCCGGTCGACCGGTATTGGAAAATTGGGAGGTCGGTCGACCGTCCCGGTCGACCGACATGCGGGTTCTGGGTTTATTTCTGCTGATCCGTTGTATGAGGTATTTAAGCCTAAAGGATTTCTAGGGTTTAGAATCTCTGCGAAAATTGTATCAGCTCTGAGTACTCTTGCATTCAAAGAGACTTAGAGTCATTGTAATCATCTTCCATATAGAAAACTCTCTCCATAGATTGCCCCGAGGACATAGGCATTGAGGCCGAACCTCGTTAGATCTGTTGTTTGCGATTGGGTGACTCTCTTCTTGGTTGTGATTGATTTCATTGTGCTAGGAGATCTGAGGATTCTCTGTTGGTTTGTTGTTGTGATTTGTCTGCGCGCACAACAAGTGGTATCAGAGCTCCAGGTTACGCTTGAGATTCTGAGGATTCGAAGAGCTCCAGATCTGATCAGGTGGAGATCGTGTGTCGATCTCAGGTCAGAGGTATTGGTGTTCGAGGAGATCGTGTGTCGATCTCAAGAGAACGCAAGGAGGGCTTGTTGAATCAGTGTTTGGAGTAGATCCGGTGAGAAACTCGATCTAGGGTTTCGAGAGGCAGGTAAAAATCTCATTTTATCTGAGTAGAGATCTATCTTCAATTTGGTTATTCTTCCGCATAAATAGAGAATCAAAGGTAGATCTCAATGGCAGAAGAAACTACTTCCGTTAAAACAATGAATCACTCAAGGATCGAAGTTGTCAAGTTCAATGGAACTAATAATTTCGGGATGTGGAGGTGTGAGGTCATGGATGCATTGAATGCACAGAACCTCGAGGACACGCTCCTATTAGAGAGGAAGAAGACCACTACCACTGATGAAGAGTGGACGAAGATGAACAGGTCGGCATGTGGGTTGATACGTTCATGCTTGTCACAAGACATCAAATATCTTGTACAACATGAGACGTCAGCTAAGAAACTGTGGAATACTCTTGAGAAGAAGTACCTGACAAAGAGTGTGGAGTCTAGATTGCAGCTGAAGAGTAAACTGTATCAGTTCAGGATGCAGAAGGGAAGCACAGTAAACGAGCACATCAACCGATATACGAAGCTTCTTACAGACTTGCTGAATGTGGATGTCACTGTAAGTGAGGAAGACAAGTCAGTCATTCTCCTGAACTCACTCCCACCGGAGGAGTATGAGACATTCACTATGACATTCATAAATGGAAGGCAAACCTTAGTTTATGATGAAATATCGTCTGCACTGATGAGTTATGAGACAAGGAAGAATGAGAGACATTCTGGTCAGTCAGGTTCATCAGCGGATGCTTTGGAAGTAAGAGGCAGGAGTTCATCAAGAAAAGGCAAGGAGATGAGAGGAAGATCAAAGTCTAGGTCGGGCTTCAGGGATCTTAAGAAAAACCAGTGCATGCACTGCAAAGAAATTGGGCACTGGAAGGTTGACTGTCCAAAGTACAAGGGGAAGAAGAAGGAATCAAAGTCTGAGGCAAATCTGGCAAGGGTGACAAAGGCTACAAGCGGTAAATCACAGGCAGATGGAGCAGATTCAGATTCTTCAGAGTTCTCTTTTTCAGTAACTACTCCTGTTGTAGGTTACTCGGTGGATAAAGAGTGGATCCTGGACACAGGTGCTACATATCATGTATGCCCTAATCGAGATTGGTTTACCAGTCTTGAGAAGTTGGAGGGGTGTTCGGTCGTCATGGGCGACGATCATCCGTGCATCATGGAGGGTGTAGGCACTATTCCGATCAGGATGTTTGACGGGATGGTGAGGGAGCTGAAAGAAGTGAGATATGTACCCCAGCTGAAGAGGAACTTGATCTCAGTAGGTGCTTTGGAATCATTGGGCCTAGGAGTGTCTATTAAGGAGGGAGTCCTTAAAATGACAAAGGGTTCAATGGTAGTGTTGAAGGCTGATCGTCGGAATAACTTGTATTACTTGAAGGGTAGTACAGTGACATGACAGGTGGCAGCTTCTACCAGTCAGAAGGAAGATCTAACCCGGCTATGGCACATGAGGCTGGGACATGCAGGGGAGAAATCGATGCAAGCTCTTGTCAGGAAAGGGCTGCTGAAGGGTGCAGAGACCAGCAAGTTTGATCTATGTGAACATTGCGTCATCGGCAAGAAGACGAAGGTGAAGTTTGGCACAGCTCCACACTGCACCGAAGGTGTTCTTGACTATGTTCACACGGATGTATGGGGACCTTCCAAGACTGCATCAATTGGAGGTAACCACTATTTTGTGTCGTTCATTGATGACTATTCTAGGCGATGTTGGGTGTACACCATGCGACACAAAAGTGAAGTCCTAGAAGTGTTTGTGAAGTGGAAGGCTAATCAGGAGAGAAGCACGGGAAGGAAGGTCAAGGTCCTTCGTTCTGACAACGGAGGAGAGTATAAATCAGATCCTTTCCTACAGCTATGTCTAGATGAGGGCATAGAGAGACACTTCACAGTAAGGGAAACTCCGCAACAGAATGGGGTGGCTGAAAGAATGAACCGGACTTTGCTAGAGAAGGTTCGGTGCATGTTGTCAAATGCAGGATTGCCAAAGAAGTTTTGGGCTGAAGCTTTGGTGTATGCATGCCATCTTGTGAACAGGTTGCCGTCGTCTGCAATAGGGGGGAAGACTCCTCTTGAAGCTTGGTCAGAAAAAGCTGCTATGGACTATGATTTGCTACGGGTCTTCGGATGTCCAGCCTACTACCATGTCAAAGAAGACAAGTTGGATCCAAGAGCAAAGAAAGGGGTGTTCGTTGGCTTCAAGCGAGGAACTAAGGGGTTCAAGATTTGGGACCAACAGGACAACAAGTTCATAATCAGCAGGGATGTCACATTTGATGAAGCCTCGATGATGAAGCCTACGGTCTCTCAGCAGGTGGAGACCAATAAGACCAAGGAGCTATTGCAGCAGGTGGAGAGTGATGCAAATCCACCATCTCTAGAGGAATCAGTGTCAGTGAAGATCATACCTGAGGTGACACAGGGAGGTGATCAAGTTGCAGAAGAAGATGCTGAAGTTGTTGAAGAGGATCAGGAGCAGGTCATGGGTACTGTTCCAGATACTACTGCAGTTGGAAGACCACGGAGGAATACTAGGAGACCAGGCTGGCTCACCACCGATATGGTTGTTTCATATGCACTTCCAGTTGTTGAAGAGGCTATTCCATCTACTTTCAGGGAAGTTGAGATTAGTTCAGAAGCTGAGTTATGGAAAGGGGCCATGAATGAAGAGATGCAATCTCTTTATAAGAACAACACATGGGAACTGACCAAGTTGCCCAAGGGGAAGAAGGCCATAGGGTGCAAGTGGGTATTTGCTAAGAAGCAGGGATCACTCCAAGAAGATAAAGTGCGCTACAAGGCAAGGCTGGTGGCTAAAGGCTACGCACAGAGAGAAGGAATCGACTACAACGAGGTGTTCTCCCCGGTAGTGAAGCACTCGTCTATTCGGATTCTATTGGCTTTGGTGGCGCAGAATGAGTTGGACCTTGACCAACTTGATGTGAAGACCGCCTTTCTCCACGGCGATCTTGAGGAGGAGATCTATATGAATCAGCCCACAGGTTACAAAGCTGCAGGGAAAGAGGAGTTGGTATGTAAGCTGAAGAAATCGCTGTACAGTTTGAAGCAGTCTCCTAGACAGTGGTACAAGCGATTTGACAGCTTCATCAGGAAGAAGAAGTACACACGAAGCCACTTCGACCCATGTGTGTACTACAACAAGTTACCATCAGGGGAGTATATCTATCTACTTCTCTATGTAGATGATATGCTGATTGCTTCTAGGTCAAGATCTGCTATTGATTCTCTAAAGAAGACGTTATCGTCTGAGTTCGAGATGAAGGACCTGGGGGAAGCAAGAAAAGTATTGGGCATGGAGATCACAAGGGACAGGGATGCTGGCAGGATAAGCTTGACTCAGAAGGGCTATCTGGAGAAGGTACTGCAGAGGTTTAATATAGGGAAAGATACTAAGACTGTTAGTACACCAATGGCGCCGCACTTCAAGTTGTCAGCGAAGATGTCTCCAAGGAGTGTTCAAGAGCGTGAGCATATGTCTCATGTTCCATATGCCAATGCAGTGGGTAGCTTGATGTATGCAATGGTGTGTACGAGGTCAGATATTTCACAGGCAGTCTCCATGGTGAGTCGATACATGCATGATCCTGGACAGAGTCATTGGGAAGCTGTGAAATGGATTCTGAGGTACATCAAGGGAACTGTTGATGTAGGCCTGGTATTCGAGAAGGACAACACCGGAAAGCAGGAATGCATAGGTTATGTGGATTCAGACTATGCAGGTGATCTTGACAAACGCCGGTCGACGACGGGATATGTCTTCACATTCTCGCAGGCACCGGTGAGTTGGCGCTCCACACTTCAGTCTACAGTTGCGTTGTCGACCACAGAGGCTGAATATATGGCTTTGACAGAGGCCATGAAGGAGGCAATCTGGCTTCAGGGATTACTTGATGATCTGGGCGTGGAACAGGATATTTTGAAGATAAACTGTGATAGCATGAGTGCCATCTACTTGGCAAGGAACCAGGTCTATCATGCAAGGACGAAGCATATTGATGTCAGGTATCACTTTGTACGGGAGATTCTAGAAGAAGGTGACATTGACTTGTTGAAAGTTCACACTTCGGAGAATCCGGCCGATATGATAACAAAGGTGGTGTCGGGGTGAAGTTTGCACACTGCAAAGACTTGCTCCATGTCCTTCAGGTGAAATGAGCTTGCTGAAGCTTATTTGGCTGAACTACGGACGGCTTGATCCCTGGGCAAGGGGTACGTAGGCAACCGGGTTGGTGCAGCCGCTATCGAGTCGGAATTCGGCTCAGATTTGGAAATCTTCACCGAGGTGGAGAATTGTTGGAGGAGAGAGTACAGTAGAGGAGGTGAATTCATGCCAGGTGCTGTTGAAGATTGTCAAGGAGTCTACGACGAAAGGCAAAGGAACAGCGGGCAGAAAAAAGCAGCAGCAGCAGAAAAAGACAGAGGTCGGTCGACCGGCCCGGTCGACCGACGTGCACAGGATTTGAGCGGTCGACCGGCCCGGTCGACCGCAACACTCCATCTGCAAAAGACAGAGCTCTCGGGTTTGCGCGGTCGACCGGCCCAGTCGACCGGAAGCCCTTGACTGACAAACCCCAACTCTCGGGTTTTTTCGGTCGACCGGCCCGGTCGACCGGTATTGGAAAATTGGGAGGTCGGTCGACCGTCCCGGTCGACCGACATGCGGGTTCTGGGTTTATTTCTGCTGATCCGTTGTATGAGGTATTTAAGCCTAAAGGATTTCTAGGGTTTAGAATCTCTGCGAAAATTGTATCAGCTCTGAGTACTCTTGCATTCAAAGAGACTTAGAGTCATTGTAATCATCTTCCATATAGAAAACTCTCTCCATAGATTGCCCCGAGGACGTAGGCATTGAGGCCGAACCTCGTTAGATCTGTTGTTTGCGATTGGGTGACTCTCTTCTTGGTTGTGATTGATTTCATTGTGCTAGGAGATCTGAGGATTCTCTGTTGGTTTGTTGTTGTGATTTGTCTGCGCGCACAACATCTTTTTGTAGGCTCAACAAATTTCTTTAGTACGGCACCAAGAATATCAATATTAACATTGTAGTGGTCAGATTCTGACCTCTCATAAGGATCGAGCTACGTGTCCCATCACACCTGAAGACTCTTGAGTGGGAGAAACAAGCTCATTGCATCAAGTATCGAATTTAACCCTGAGAAGAGAGACTTCGGGCCTTACCCTGACATTACACTCAACCCCAAAGAGTTATGAAATGATCCAAAAAAAGAAAATCGTGCAGATATGAGGATCCCAAGATTAGCGACATTAGTTACAGTTCATTAGAGTACTTATACTCCTAAAAATCTATGAAGAAAGGAGGCAAATTAGACCAGAGCAGACCTGGACCAATCAAGATCTGAAAAGTAACCCTTAAAATATAGTGTATTCTCTCTCTCTCTCTCTCCCCCCTCTCCCGTGATCTTTTCTTGTTTGGGTTTTCACGTAAAAATCTCCTGTCTCTACCTGTTTACTGTGTTGAATTTAAGATCACAACCTCAATTCAAACACCCCCTCTCACTTGTGGCGCGAGATTGACCGTTTGATCAATTGTGCTGGAATCCACCGCAAATACATTTTAAGAAATTTCTCATTCTATCTTTCCAATACAAAAAAGTTGTAGCAGTTGAAGAGGGGTGGTTTATTAGTCGATTGGTCTCCAAGACATGTACGTTAAACTCTATTGTCTTGGATCTTTACTTCTTGTCTGTTAGACCAAAAAGATAGAGATCTGTCCTGATACCAAGTGAAGGTCACACAGAGGAGGTGAATAGTTGAATTTATTATTCTAATAAAGATTTAATCAATCAATTGCTCAAGATATGACGTAAATAAAAGTAAGCAAAGCAATCAAATAAAATAAAGTAAGAAGAGTTAGAGAGAGTGCAAATGTAAAGACAACAATATATTCTGGTTTCACCCCCTTGGTGTACATTCAGCCCTCCCCCACGGAGATTTCTTCTCACTATCTTAGAACGCGGTTTGAAAGCAGCAACTTTTTTCAACTTTTCTCACCCCTCGAGACAACTCACTTTTACAATGAAAGAAATAAAATAGTGGTGATCAAGTGACTACGAAAACTCTCTCTTAATCCCGATAACAATATTAGACTATGAGATTGAAGCTTGAGGAAATGTGGAGGAAAAAATAACAATTGATTTCTTTGAAAATAATGAAAGTAATTACAAGATATCTTTTTGAAACTTGATTGAAAATTGATAGCCTGTAGTAATTAGTATAGAGTCAATAATCCCTTATTTATAGATTCTGAAAAATAAAGTTATATCAAAGTATATTTGATTGGATACAAATTACATAGTCGATTAGGGATACATACCATAAAATACAAATTGTGAAAAACATTCAACAAACCAATTAACAATGATTATATTTTGAAATATCAAAATAATTCTGTCGAAACGTATTCCTCAAACTCATTTTGAATTTTGGGGAAGCAAAGTAAGTTTTTGAAAATAGTTAAGTAAAGTAAAATTTTAAAAATATCTAAATAAATTAAGTTTTTAAAATAGATAAGTAAAATAATTTTTGAAATTTATTTTGTGCATGTGGGTGTCTTTCTATAAATTCATGTGATTTTAATTATGCATGTGTGTCTCTCCTTAAATATTTGAGATTTTTTTAAAAAATCATAAATTTTGAAAACCTTTCATAAGATTCTCAATCATATCTAATTTGTTTTAACAAAATATGCAAGTCACCTATTCAAACTAAACCAAAGTGAAAATTGTTGCATGCAATGGACTCGATATAGTGTCTTGACTTGAATTTCAACATGAACTTAATCTTGACTTGGATTTCAACTTGAGCTTGATCTTTGAACTTGATCTTTGGGTCTTAACTTGATTCTTGTTTATCTTGAGAGAAATGCTAAACTGAGATTCTTTGATATACCTTGAATAAATGCAAGAGTTTTTGAATTCCTCATTCCTACTTATAAATTTGCAATTTCAACTCTAGTCTATCCGTCTTTCGTCTATTGAGCCAATTTGCTTGATTTTATATACATAGTACCATTTGGATGATTTACTAATCATCATCAAAATATAGGGTCAACGGCTATTCGGCGCATAGGCCATAGTGTTATCCGAGAAGAGCGGAGATAATGTGATAGGATTTTCTTTAGTGCTAGACTAGATGGAGTGAGAATGATGGAGATTGTTTGCGAGGAGGATTATGGGTCGAGTTAGACTGGACTTAGTTGCATCTTATTGTCGCGACGCAATGGATATGGCGCTACAAGATTCAGTAAACCGTTGTTGTATTTTTTTTCTTTTTTTTTTCCTCTGAAGGTTCAAATTTGCATGTTGTACATTTTTATACCCTTCATCCTTTAGATGTTTCATTAAATACTTATTAATAGAATGCCACAGGGTCATTTGACCTCATAGTTTTTTTCTCAATATATACACACACAAGTCAGATTGAGAAATTCTTGTGATTAATCAAGACTTAGGTAGAAAGATTAAAAAAAAAAAAAAAAAGATTGTTGTACACCTTTTATTCAAACTGGGAGATTTCCCTTCAAGGTTTTATTAGCTTATTCAACATTTTCATTATTATTTTGCACGAATCATGTGTTAGATTCAAATTTTTTGAACATTGTTTTCAGTTCTTTCAGTACACATCGTTTTCCACAAGGTTTTGTTTCTAAGTTATTAGATTTCGCTTTATTCTACAATTTTTTTTTTTATACTTTAGAAAACAATGAAATGCCTGGTGTACAACGACTATGAGAATTGAACTTGAGACCTCCTTCTTGAGAAGGAGGGTGTTACCAGTGGGCAAGCCACTAGTACAATTTTTTTTGTTGCTCTTATACAGTTGAAATCCTAACTTGATTTGGTTTTCTATTTGTAGAAATTTTCTTTTCTTACAATCCTAATATACTTTTCCTCTTTTCTCAATAAGAAAATATTTAGAACTTTTCAATGAATTTTCTTTTATATATATATTTTTAATTAGATATTCCCAGTTCGGGTCGGATCATGCTGAAAACCTCAACTGAAATCCTTACTTGATTGGTTTCTAGTTATAGAATTTCATATTTTTTTCCCCTTGCATTACTAATTTGGATAATAGTCTACTCTCCCTTTTCTCTCAATTAGAATCTCAACGAGTTTCCTAGCCGAGGTCGGATTGGATTTCTTGGTCCGCTATTGGACTTGAATTTTCTCTGGTCCTTTGTCTCGTTCAGATTCCAGTGCTATCAGGACTAGTACTAGCAATTCAAATCCTGCTAGTCTTAGGACAACAAAATCAACGGGAAGTGTTCTATAAATTTGTTTCCCAGCTCTTCAAGTTTCCCTGCAAACAACAGTGCTTTCTGTAAACTTGTGCTCAACAGAAAGAAGTTTCTCCGCAAGTTTCAGTTCCTCGTCAACCATGGCTGCATATGAAGCCACAAGCACCAGCGATCTCATCAGCAACCTCCCCGACGACGTCCTTCGACAAATCCTCTCATGCCTTCAACTCAAGGATATCATTGCCACCACATTCCTCTCTCGCCGCTGGCGCAACTTCTGGACCTCCTTCCCCGTCCTCGACTTCGACAACTGGCTGCCGGAGAAAGTCAACCGGGCGCTAGTTCTCTACAATGCCCCTGCCGTCCACACCTTCCGGTTCTGCCCCCCCGTGCACTCCGACCCCACCCCCAGTCGACTCCTGGATCCACTTTGCTGTCAGACACAATGTCCGCGTTCTTGCTCTTGATACCCTCTTTCCTGCAAAGCTCCACTCCTCGGTGTATTCCTGCAAGTCTTTAGAGGAGTTGGAGTTGAAATCCTTTCAACTCAATCTGCCTCCTTCTGTCAGACTTACTTCTCTCAAGACTCTTCGATTGTATCGGATGACATTAGATGCAAAAGAACTCGACGTTCTGACCTCCGGTTGTCCGGTTCTCGAGGACATGCATCTAGGAGAATGCAACCGAAACTGGCCCCTCAAGATCTACATATCCAATTCCAATCATAAAAGATTGTGTATACAAGATGATGTTACGTCCATCACACCATATGAGAATGAACTTGAGCTATTTGCTCCCCGGTTACAGTCTCTGACAATCACTGGAAAATTTCGAAAGAGTTACGTTATGAAGAACACGGCATCGCTGGCCTCTGCAAGCCTTGATTTCGATTGGGGTCTGTACAATGAGGGCGAGGTCGAGATTTTGGTGGGACTTCTTCGTCAGGTTTCTCGTGTTAAATCACTAAAGCTCTCTAAACGGTGTATTCATGTACTACCGACTTGTTCCTTCTTAAAATTTAATTCAGAAGATGTTTTATTTCAAATTAATTGCATAAGATGCTTAATACCAACACATTGAATAATTTCATGTTTGTTTTGCTAGGTTTTGTGTCTACGGGAGATCAAAGGTGAAAATCCTCTGCAACTCAGCTGTACGCAGCTGGAACTCACAGTCAGAGGCAATTGGCACCTTCTCGGAATGGTCTATTTGTTAAAGAGCTCCAAACATCTTGAAGATCTTGTTTTGAACACCGATGATGATAGTTGGAACATATTCGCAATGTCGTCTTCTAAAAAACTAACAACTGCTAGAAGAGAATTGTTGGAAGACAAACTGAATGCCAAAAAGAACTCGGAAGTAGAGAATCTCAAGACCATCAAGATAAACGAGTTTATGGGAACGAGATGCTTTTCTATGAGAGGATTGGAATCCATGTCGACAGACAAATTCATCGAGGAACGATCTGAAGAAGTCGATCTCGTACAAGTCCTTCTGAAGGAGTGCCACATGCTTGAGAAAATGGTTGTTAGAATCACCCGGAAAGAATGTTTCTATGAACTTGAATCAAGATCAGAGCTTTCACAGGTTCTATCTAAGAGATTCCAACTCTTGCCAAGGGCCTCGCCACATGCGAATATTCTAGTAATCTAAAGATAGTGATGTAGGAAGCAAAGTCAGACAATTATCAGTTCAAATTTGAGTTTATTTAAGATTTTGTTTTTGGATTCAAATTGGACTCCCATTGAATTTCTCTTTCTTTATTTTGAATTTAGATTACATAGATAGGTTAGGACTCTTTTAAATATTTAGTTTTTCTTTTAGAAATAGGTTATACTTTTCTATTAGGAGTAGTACTCTTTTGTAAGTTTATAAAAAAACTCTTTAATTTTTTTTTTAATCAAGTTTTTATCAATTAAATTGAGATTTTCTCTCCAATTACTCGTGGCTTGTGACTCCTTCTACTTGAGAGTTCTTTCAGGATTCATTGGCGTTAGAACGAGATCTAACTAGCGTCATTCGTTTCCCCGCCCAAATGGGAATTATATATAGTTCTTATTTAACCTGTTTACATAAAACTCTTTGGTTTGATTTCTTGTCAATTCTTATTTCCCAAATATTATAACATTTACTGCAACCCAAATTTATTACTACCCCTAGTTGTTTGATATGTGTTGTGATATTCGTGATATGTAATGAAACTCCTGTTTTGTGTTTTGATTCTGCCCCTTCATCAGCAACACAAAGTATTACGTGATAGAAAGTGAAACCTTAAGAAAACAAATTACTATGAGGAATTTGTCATGGTGATTCAGATTTGGGATTTGGATTATATTTGATCATGCAGTTCATATTTGCTTTAATTCATGCTACTCTTCATTCTGTGTAGTTTGCTCTATTACAATATACCTGGATAAAAGCTTTTACACTACCCAAAGTAACAAGATATCTATCACCTCTTAATGTATCTATATAAACAAAACAATACGTATTAGCCATCATATTCTCAATTTATCCCACCATAAAGACCCAATCTTCCCAAAGGTCAATATGTCAAAGTCCAAGTACTCCCATCCTCTAAATCCTTCCATAAAAATCTCACTGTTTCTGAGAATTTCCACATTGCTGGACTGATGAGATCTCTCTCCGGGCTTAGTCAAAGCTTAAAAACTCTATTTTCGATCTTCTCCTCTACAGAAGTGTCAGGTCTTAAATTAGGAAAATCAATGTTTTAGATATAAGATTTGTTTTCTGATGTTAATCACTTAGAACTCATTAAACAATAGTCAAAATTATTTGAAACTATGTATATTAACAGTTTGAATTCACGACTTTATGACCCATCTATAAGGAAGAGATGAAAAATGGAGTTTTCTAACTCATTGGTGATAGCCTAGAGAGAGGAGCAATTGTATGCACTCACCTAGCATGTAGGAGTGCGAACTAGGAGCGATGAGAGTTGGATTAGGAGCTGTGCATGCAGATATGCACAAACTAGTCGACTATATAGTTGACCAGTGCGCTTATCTAGTCGACTATACAATCGGCTAGACTGAGCATCAACTCTCTGTTGGGTGCCAATTGACCAAACTAGTCGACTATAATCTAGTGATTCTGGCTGTGAACAGGGGAACCGACTTTCCCCATTTTGGACTCTTCTCCCCACCTGGCCATTGTTGGAATTGATGAATATAAAAGTGAATCTTCGAGTTGAATTATGGCGAGATCCATTGATCGAATCAACCGGATGATGGTTGGAGTGTGTTCTCCTTCCATTTGTGATGAACGTGGTATATTCACATGTTCAATTCCGACTTCGAATGAATGAGATATTCAAGTCTAAAGTTTGCCTAATTCAAAGCCAAATGGGACTAAAGTTAGCTACAAGCATTTAGTCCCACATTGGCCATGGGATGGAAGCCTTTGGTGTATAAATAGAGAAAATTGAGAACAAAGGGCGTGCCCTTTGGGTACTTGGAGTTTTCGCGCGCGATTGGGAGGGATCTATGCCCGCCCACACGTGTGTGCGTGCGCGGGCGCCGCCGCTGGCGGCGGCGACCGGCCGGCGCCGGCGCCGGTGCCGGACCGGGCTCGGGCTCGGGTTTGGGACCTGGCCTGGTTCTTTTTGAATCGGGTCTCGCGGGTATGGATTGCAAGCATACCCGAACCGGACCCGCTCCAGATCCAATCCGCCCGCCAATAAGACCGCTCCGCGTCAGTTGGACTGCCAACAGTTGCGACTGTTGGGCTGCCAACAGACACGACTGCTGGGTCGAAAGGGTGCGACCTTTGGTTTGGGTTCGAACCTGTTGGGCACTCCTGGAAGGCTATATAAAGGGCTCCAATTCTCAATTGAAAAACACCAAATACAAACAGAGAATTATCTCTCTCTCTCTCTCTATTTAAAGTTCTGAACTGCGCTTCCAGCCTGAAGTGGGAATCCGCGATTTCCAGCGTAAAGTGGGAATCCGAAGCGACTTCCTAAAGGAGATTCTGCTAAGTTCTTCAACCTTCCTACATCCTTAACAGTGGGTGTTCCTCCAAAAGAGTAAGACAAATATTCATTTGAAATTTGTCATTATACCGCTGCTTTGCTAATCCTGTGTAGGTACTGGTTGACTACGGTTCGACCGTACGGTGATTTGGTAGTGCTATCCAAATACCGTGAAGAAGTGTTGTATCTTGGGAGACCAGCGTCCATTATCCCTTTAGCACCGGTGCGGGGGACGTAATTGTCTTAAGGAGATTCGCTCTAAGCGTACCTCACTTCAAATACTGTATAAGTGGATTAAGTCCTTTATACAGGGGATATACTTTACAGTATATCGAGATTGACTTAGATTCAGTCTAAGTGATACTGTATAAGTGGATTAAGTCCTTTATACCGGGGATATACTTTACAGTATATCGAGACTGACTTGGATTCAGTCTAATTGGTGCTTAAACCAAGGAAGGAAATTGAAAGGTGGTTCTTAAATTAAGGAACGTTCTGTTGAACGGAAAACCTCCCACCTGATATTTGCCGACCTGGCCAATTAGATTGTTGATATCTCAGTGATCTTGATTAGTTGTCAGATTGATTCTTGTTAAGCAGGATACCCAACAATCTTAAGACAATTAATATTGAAGTTACTAACTTCAGTTCTGCTTGAACTTGCAGAAGATGTCTGATACAAATCAAGATAGCTCAAGCAAGGCAACAAACATGCCGCTCCAAAGTTTGATGCCTCCTCCACTTCCTAACCCGAAGCCGGAGAAGCCAGGAAAGTTTGATGGCACAGAATTCAAAAGGTGGCAACAGAAGATGTACTTCTACTTGACCACTCTTCATCTGGCCAGATTTCTGGAAGAAGATCCACCAGAGCCTGCAACTGATGCATGGACTCAATGTGACTTCCTTTGTCGAAATTATGTTCTTAATGGACTGGATGACTCTCTTTATAATGTCTACAGTCCAATCACTACGGCAAAGAAGTTATGGGCCAGTCTTGACAAGAAGTACAAGACTGAAGATGCTGGTACCAAGAAGTTCGTCGTTGGACGATTTCTGGAGTACAAAATGGTGGATAGCAAGACTGTCATCAGTCAGGTGCAAGAGTTCCAACTTATCTTGCACGAAATAGAGGCCGAAGGTATGATTCTTCCTGAAACTTTTCAGGTTGCAACAATCGTGGAGAAGCTCCCACCTGCGTGGAGAGACTTCAAGAATTACCTGAAGCACAAGCGAAAGGAGCTAAAGTTGGAGGATCTCATTGTGAGGCTTCGTATAGTGGATGACAACCGCAAGTCCGAGAAAAGGACCAGCAAGAACTCCTACGAAGCAAAAGCTAATGTGATCGAGGACTCAAAGGGGAAAGCGTCTACTTCCAAAGGCTTGAAGCGGAAGAAGACATCCCAGGGGTACAAAGGCAAGGCCCAAGACGGCAAAAGCATGCGCTTCAAAGGAACCTGCTATGTCTGCAACAAAGAAGGACATAAAGCTAATGAATGTCGCAGCCGTCTTAAAGAGAACAAGAAGAGCCACCCACAGGCAAACATGACCAACCATGAATCACCAAGTCTTTCAGCTGTGGTGTCAGAAGTGAATCTGACAACCAATAACAAAGATTGGTGGGTAGACACGGGAGCTACTCGGCACATCTGCTCGGAGAAATTGTTATTCTCAGAATATCAAAGGCTAGAGCAAGATGAGCAACTATTCATGGGGAACTCAGCCGTCTCAAAGGTTGAAGGAAAAGGCAAGGTCATCCTGAAGTGGACATCGGGGAAAGAGCTTACTCTTAACGATGTGCTTCATGTTCCAGACATCCGCAAGAATTTGATCTCCGGATCAATACTTAGTAAGAAAGGATTTAGAATTGTATTTGAATCCGACAAATTTGTACTTACTAAGGGAGGGATGTATGTGGGAAAGGGCTATCTTGTTGATGGACTTTTTAAAGCCAATGTTGCAGTGGTTGATAAAAAGTCTGTGTATTTGTACCCAAAGTTAATAAATAAAGGAAATTCTTCTGTTTATTTGCTTGAGTCTCCTAATTTGTGGCATGCTAGATTAGGACATGTAAATTACAAGTCTTTGAAAAACTTGTCTAATCTGGGATATATTCCTAAACTCAACTTGGAAGAAATTCGCAAGTGTGAGATTTGTGTTGAGGCCAAGTTGGCTAAAAATTCATTTCACTCAATAGATCGAAATACAGAACCTTTAGGGTTAATTCATAGTGATCTATGTGACTTGAAGTTTATGCCAACTAGAGGCGGTAAAAAGTATTTCATTACTTTTATCGATGACTGTACAAGATACTGTTATGTGTATCTTTTGAACAGTAAGGATGAGGCAATAAATATGTTTACAACATATAAAGCCGAAGTTGAGAATCAACTCAACAAGAAAATCAAGATTCTAAAATCCGATAGAGGCGGAGAATATGAATCAAATGATTTTAGTGAGTTATGTGCTAGTTTTGGTATAATACATCAAACTACAGCACCATACACTCCTCAGCAGAATGGAATTGCTGAACGGAAGAACAGAACTTTAAAGGAGATGGTTAATTCCATGCTCGTAAGTTCTGGAGCTCCGCAGAACTTGTGGGGGGAAGCTCTATTAACTGCAAATCATATTCTAAATAGAGTATCCCACAAGAAACTTGGTCTTATACCATTGAGTTATGGCATGGAAGGACACCTTCCTACCATTACCTCAAAATGTGAGGGTGCCTTGCAAAAGTGCTAGCTCCATTACCTAAAAAGACTAAGTTGGGAGCAAAAACTATGGACTGCGTATTCATAGGCTATGCCTTGAATAGTATTGCTTACAGATTTCTGGTTCATAAATCAGAAATACAAGATATTCATGTAAACATGATTATCGAATCTCGAGATGCTGTGTTCTTTGAAGACATCTTTCCGTACAAACGGGAAGCAGATAAGACTTCTGGGAAAAGAACACACGAGATGGCGTTCAGGGACGAAAGCCCCGAGGAACCAATTGTAAATGCGGAAATTGAACCAAGAAGAAGTCAGAGATCTAGAATCTCAAAATCTTTTGGTCCAGATTTCATAGCATACGCTATTGAGAGCGAGCCTCAATCATTTAAAGAGGTTATGTCAACCCCAGAAGCACAAATGTGGAAAGAAGCTATAAATAGTGAAATAGAATCCATACTAAGTAATCATACTTGGGAATTGGTAAACTTGCCTCCTGGAAGTAAACCAATTGGGTGTAAGTGGATTTTCAAACGAAAATTAAAACCCGATGGATCTATCGATAAGTACAAGGCTAGATTAGTAGCCAAGGATTATCGACAAAAAGAAGGACTTGACTACTTCGATACTTATTCACCAGTAACAAGAATAACGTCCATACGGATGTTGATTGTGATTGCAGTATTGCACAACTTAGATATCCATCAAATGGATGTCAAGACTACATTCTTAAATGATGAATTAAGTGAAGAGATATATATGGAGCAACCTGAAGGATTTAAAGTCAAGGGCCAAGAACACAAGGTGTGTAAATTGGTAAAATCCTTATACGGTTTAAAACAGGCTCCAAAACAATGGCATGAGAAATTTGATAGTGTCATGATCAAAGATGGATTCACTATCAATGAATGCGATAAGTGTGTTTACACGAAAACAGTTGGAGATGCATGTATCATTGTTTGTCTTTATGTAGACGACATGTTGATACTTGGGACTAATATTGAAATTATTAAGTCCACTAAAAGAATGTTATCCAACAGTTTTGATATGAAGGATCTGGGGGTTGCTGATGTAATTTTAGGAATTAAAATTACTAGAACACCAGATGGAATCAGTCTATCTCAATCTCACTACGTGGATAAGATGATAGAAAGATTTAAGGATCATGGGATAAAAGAGAATACAAATCCTTTTCTCCCACACATCCACCTTCATAAGAATACAGGAACTGGAATACACCAGTTGGAGTATTCTCAGATTATCGGAAGTCTAATGTATTTAATGAATTGCACTAGACCCGATATTGCTTACGCTGTAAGCAAGTTAAGTAGATACACTAGTAATCCTAGTGATCTACATTGGACCGCTCTACTACGAGTATTGGGTTACGTATCACATACCAAGGAATATGCCTTGAGATATGGAAAGTATCCTCCTGTACTGGAAGGATACAGTAATGCTAATTGGATTGCAGATTCTGAGGAATCAAAATCAACTAGCGGATACGTATTTACTCTAGCAGGAGCAGCGGTATCTTGGAAATCTTCTAAGCAAACATGTATTGCCCGTTCCACTATGGAATCGGAATTCATAGCCTTAGATAAGGCTGGAGAAGAAGCAGAATGGCTTCGACAATTCTTAGAAGATATACCGTTATGGCAAAAGCCAGTGCCCGCTATATGTATACACTGCGACAATCAAGCAGCTATATCTAGGGCACAAAATGTGATATACAACGGTAAGTCTAGACATATTCGTCGTAGACATAATACCGTGAAGCAGTTGCTCTCAAATGGAATTATCTCTATTGACTTTGTATCGTCAAAGGATAATTTAGCGGATCCGCTTACTAAAGGTTTAAGTGGAGAGCGTATAAACTGCGCATCGAGGGGAATGGGTCTAAAAGCCTAACCTTACCGAGTCAGCTTAATGGAAACCTCACTTAGCGACTGGAGATCCCACGGACTAAGTTCAAGAGGAAAAACTAGTTATGATTGACTCAGCAAGTAAGCACTTGGGAACTTGACTCCAATCCATTCCTATGGTGCACATAAGTGCTTTTCTACAAGTGGGTTAAGGATAAGCTTAACGCTTTTAATGATGCCTATATCTTGTTACTAAACAAGTGGAGTAGAGTAGACTACTCTTAATAGGTCCATCACCTATGTGAGTATAGAGTTGGGTCGGCTCTTTGGGAATCTCTATGGAGGCTGTTATTCCCTAAAGATACTCTCTGAAACCAAGAATGTCCAGGGCCAAAACGAACACAACAGAGAACCAAAGTTGATTTGGAAAGTCACTGTGTGAAGCTTGTTGACTTGACTTACACTAACGGCTAACAGTTCAAGACCTAGTTCACTGATTAGCCAGTAAGTCCGATAAAGCTTTCGCTATGGAAGGTTCAAGACCTAGTTCACCTATCCTTATGCAGTTTCTTTTCTAAAGTACCTTACACAATAGAGTCAGTCTCTTTGTGTGTCATTTCCTTGAATCTCCATTCATTGTGGGGATTGTTGGAATTGAAGAATATAAAGGTGAATCTTCGAGTTGAATTATGGCGAGATCCGTTGATCGAATCAACCGGATGATGGTTGGAGTGTGTTCTCCTTCCATTTGTGATGAACGTGGTATATTCACATGTTCAATTCCGACTTCGAATGAATGAGATATTCAAGTCTAAAGTTTGCCTAATTCAAAGCCAAATGGGACTAAAGTTAGCTACAAGCATTTAGTCCCACATTGGCCATGGGATGGAAGCCTATGGTGTATAAATAGAGAAAATTGAGAACAAAGGGCGTGCCCTTTGGCTACTTGGAGTTTTCGCGCGCGATTGGGAGGGATCTATGCCCGCCCACACGTGTGTGCGTGCGCGTGCGCCGGCGCCGGCGCCGGTGCCGGGCCGGGCTCGGGTCTGGGACCTGGCCTGGTTCTTTTTGAATCGGGTCTCGCGGGTATGGATTGCAAGCATACCCGAACCGGACCCGCTCCAGATCCAATCCGCCCGCCAATAAGACCGCTCCGCGTCAGTTGGACTGCCAACAGTTGCGACTGTTGGGCTGCCAACAGACACGACTGCTGGGTCGAAAGGGTGCGACCTTTGGTTTGGGTTCGAACCTGTTGGGCACTCCTGGAAGGCTATATAAAGGGCTCCAATTCTCAATTGAAAAACACCAAATACAAACAGAGAATTATCTCTCTCTCTCTCTATTTAAAGTTCTGAACTGTTCTTCCAACGTTCTGAACTGCGCTTCCAGCCTGAAGTGGGAATCCGCGATTTCCAGCGTAAAGTGGGAATCCGAAGCGACTTCCTAAAGGAGATTCTGCTAAGTTCTTCAACCTTCCTACATCCTTAACAGTGGGTGTTCCTCCAAAAGAGTAAGACAAATATTCATTTGAAATTTGTCATTATACCGCTGCTTTGCTAATCCTGTGTAGGTACTGGTTGACTACGGTTCGACCGTACGGTAATTTGGTAGTGCTATCCAAATACCGTGAAGAAGTGTTGTATCTTGGGAGACCAGCGTCCATTATCCCGTTAGCACCGGTGCGGGGGACGTAATTGTCTTAAGGAGATTCGCTCTAAGCGTACCTCACTTCAAATACTGTATAAGTGGATTAAGTCCTTTATACAGGGAATATACTTTACAGTATATCGAGATTGACTTAGATTCAGTCTAAGTGATACTGTATAAGTGGATTAAGTCCTTTATACAGGGGATATACTTTACAGTATATCGAGACAGACTTGGATTCAGTCTAATTGGTGCTTAAACCAAGGAAGGAAATTGAAAGGTGGTTCTTAAATTAAGGACGTTCTGTTGAACGGAAAACCTCCCACCTGATATTTGCCGACCTGGCCAATTAGATTGTTGATATCTCAGTGATCTTGATTAGTTGTCAGATTGATTCTTGTTAAGCAGGATACCCAACAGCCATAAATAGAAGGATGTAGAAACCATAATAATTAGATCTAATTCATTGTGAAATATATGAGAGTTGTGAGAGCTTGTAAATCTCTTGTATCTTGTTAATTTAAACTCTCTCTCTCTCTCTCTCTCTGTGTGTGTGTGTGTGTACCCCTCCCCCTCCTTATCTCGGTGGCGTAGGCAAGCTTGTCGAACCTCGTTAGATCTCGTATCTCCGCTCTTTGGTATTTGTTTGTGCTGTGTGATAGTTCTCCGTCCATTTAGGGTTTTAGCTTTTCTTCTTGTACGTCGAACGAGTTGCGCCGCTGTTTGTGTCGCTAGGTTCCGACTCATCCTATCCTACATACAAGGCTTCTTTCTTTTTGCAGTTGAAGTGCTGCTTATTTTTCTTCTTTCAGTTGGGAAAATCTTTTGCAATGAGCCCAGGTTCACCACATTCGAGACATTTACCTGCATTATAGGAACATTTTTAGAATTTTTTTCTAAAATTATTATTTTTCCTTGCCAGTTTTGATGCCCTTTTTGATAGATTTGTCACTTCTTGGTTGACGTCAACATCGCTTTGAGTCATGATCTCCTTTGAAAGCGATGATCTTATTTTTGAAAGAAGACTTCTTTTCTTTCTCCTTCTCTTTTCTCTTTAATTGAACTTCATGAACTTTCAATTTCTCCTAGGAGAGTTGATAAATAGTCTCAACTGTTGTAGCTTTTGACTTTCAGCTTGATGTAAGTGATCGAAAGATCTTGTAGTTCAATTCCTGCTCCAAGTAAACCTTGTCAAAAAAATGTAGAAAGAAACATATTCATAAAGCGAGTAAACATGGTAACAATGGATTCATTTTGCACAATTCGTATTCATGAAACAAATTGCTTGTTTTAGATTTCTTCACTTGAGGTATACCCTCGTGAGTAATACATAATTTTTTCCAAATATTAAAAGCAGTCAAGCAAGTAGAAACCATATTGAACTCATTTGGAGTGAGTCCGCAGTAAAGAGTATTCATAACTTTCACGTTAAGCTTTTTCAAAATCTTCTCCTAATCCTTTAGGATTCTTTCTGTAGGCTCAACAAATTTCTTTAGTACGGCACCAAGAATATCAATATTAACATTGTAGTGGTCAGATTCTGACCTCTCATAAGGATCGAGCTACGTGTCCCATCACACCTGAAGACTCTTGAGTGGGAGAAACAAGCTCATTGCATCAAGTATCGAATTTAACCCTGAGAAGAGAGACTTCGGGCCTTACCCTGACATTACACTCAACCCCAAAGAGTTATGAAATGATCCAAAAAAAGAAAATCGTGCAGATATGAGGATCCCAAGATTAGCAACATTAGTTACAGTTCATTAGAGTACTTATACTCCTAAAAATCTATGAAGAAAGGAGGCAAATTAGACCAGAGCAGACCTGGACCAATCAAGATCTGAAAAGTAACCCTTAAAATATAGTGTATTCTCTCTCTCTCTCTCTCCCCCCTCTCCCGTGATCTTTTCTTGTTTGGGTTTTCACGTAAAAATCTCCTGTCTCTACCTGTTTACTGTGTTGAATTTAAGATCACAACCTCAATTCAAACACCCCCTCTCACTTGTGGCGCAAGATTGACCGTTTGATCAATTGTGCTGGAATCCACCGCAAATACATTTAAAGAAATTTCTCATTCTATCTTTCCAATACAAAAAAGTTGTAGCAGTTGAAGAGGGGTGGTTTATTAGTCGATTGGTCTCCAAGACATGTACGTTAAACTCTATTGTCTTGGATCTTTACTTCTTGTCTGTTAGACCAAAAAGATAGAGATCTGTCCTGATACCAAGTGAAGGTCACACAGAGGAGGTGAATAGTTGAATTTATTATTCTAATAAAGATTTAATCAATCAATTGCTCAAGATATGACGTAAATAAAAGTAAGCAAAGCAATCAAATAAAATAAAGTAAGAAGAGTTAGAGAGAGTGCAAATGTAAAGACAACAATATATTCTGGTTTCACCCCCTTGGTGTACATTCAACCCTCCCCCACGGAGATTTCTTCTCACTATCTTAGAACGCGGTTTGAAAGCAGCAACTTTTTTCAACTTTTCTCACCCCTCGAGACAACTCACTTTTACAATGAAAGAAATAAAATAGTGGTGATCAAGTGACTACGAAAACTCTCTCTTAATCCCGATAACAATATTAGACTATGAGATTGAAGCTTGAGGAAATGTGGAGGAAAAAATAACACTTGATTTCTTTGAAAATAATGAAAGTAATTACAATATATCTTTTTGAAACTTGATTGAAAATTGATAGCCTGTAGTAATTAGTATAGAGTCAATAATCCCTTATTTATAGATTCTGAAAAATAAAGTTATATCAAAGTATATTTGACTGGATACAAATTACATAGTCGATTAGGGATAAATACCATAAAATACAAATTGTGAAAAACATTCAACAAACCAATTAACAATGATTATATTTTGAAATATCAAAATAATTCTGTCAAAACGTATTCCTCAAACTCATTTTGAATTTTGGGGAAGCAAATTAAGTTTTTGAAAATAGTTAAGTAAAGTAAAATTTTAAAAATAGCTAAATAAATTAAGTTTTTAAAAATAGCTAAGTAAAATAATTTTTGAAATTTATTTTGTGCATGTGGGTGTCTTTCTATAAATTCATGTGATTTTAATTATGCATGTGTGTCTCTCCTTAAATATTTGAGATTTTTTTTAAAAAATCATAAATTTTGAAAACCTTTCATAAGATTCTCAATCATATCTAATTTGTTTTAACAAAATATGCAAGTCACCTATTCAAACTAAACCAAAGTGAAAATTGTTGCATGCAATGGACTCGATATAGTGTCTTGACTTGAATTTCAACATGAACTTAATCTTGACTTGGATTTCAACTTGAGCTTGAGTCTTGAACTTGATCTTTGAACTTGATCTTTGGGTCTTAACTTGATTCTTGTTTATCTTGAGAGAAATGCTAAACTGAGATTCTTTGATATACCTTGAATAAATGCAAGAGTTTTTGAATTCCTCCTTCCTACTTATAAATTTGCAATTTCAACTCTAGTCTATCCGTCTTTCGTCTATTGAGCCAATTTGCTTGATTTTATATACATAGTACCATTTGGATGATTTGCTAATCATCATCAAAATATAGGGTCAACGGCTATTCGGCGCATAGGCCATAGTGTTATCCGAGAAGAGCGGAGATAATGTGATAGGATTTTCTTTAGTGCTAGACTAGATGGAGTGAGAATGATGGAGATTGTTTGCGAGGAGGATTATGGGTCGAGTTAGACTGGACTTAGTTGCATCTTATTGTCGCGACGCAGTGGATATGGCGCTACAAGATTCAGTAAACCGTTGTTGTATTTTTTTTCTTTTTTTTTTCCTCTGAAGGTTCAAATTTGCATGTTGTACATTTTTATACCCTTCATCCTTTAGATGTTTCATTAAATACTTATTAATAGAATGCCACAGGGTCATTTGACCTCATAGTTCTTTTCTCAATATATACACACACAAGTCAGATTGAGAAATTCTTGTGATTAATCAAGACTTAGGTAGAAAGATTAAAAAAAAAAAAAAAAAAGATTGTTGTACACCTTTTATTCAAACTGGGAGATTTCCCTTCAAGGTTTTATTAGCTTATTCAACATTTTCATTATTATTTTGCACGAATCATGTGTTAGATTCAAATTTTTTGAACATTGTTTTCAGTTCTTTCAGTACACATCGTTTTCCACAAGGTTTTGTTTCTAAGTTATTAGATTTCGATTTATTCTACAATTTTTTTTTTATACTTTAGAAAACATTGAAATGCCTGGTGTACAACGACTATGAGAATTGAACTTGAGACCTCCTTCTTGAGAAGGAGGGTGTTACCAGTGGGCCAAGCCACTAGTACAATTTTTTTGTTGCTCTTATACAGTTGAAATCCTAACTTGATTTGGTTTTCTATTTGTAGAAATTTTCTTTTCTTACAATCCTAATATACTTTTCCTCTTTTCTCAATTAGAAAATATTTAGAACTTTTCAATGAATTTTCTTTTATATATATTTTTTTAATTAGATATTCCCAGTTCGGGTCGGATCATGCTGCAAACCTCAACTGAAATCCTTACTTGATTGGTTTCTAGTTATAGAATTTCATATTTTTTTCCCCCTTGCATTACTAATTTGGATAATAGTCTACTCTCCCTTTTCTCTCAATTAGAATCTCAACGAGTTTCCTAGCCGAGGTCGGATTGGATTTCTTGGTCCGCTATTGGACTTGAATTTTCTCTGGTCCTTTGTCTCGTTCAGATTCCAGTGCTATCAGGACTAGTACTAGCAATTCAAATCCTGCTAGTCTTAGGACAACAAATCAACGGGAAGTGTTCTATAAATTTGTTTCCCAGCTCTTCAAGTTTCCCTGCAAACAACAGTGCTTTCTGTAAACTTGTGCTCAACAGAAAGAAGTTTCTCCGCAAGTTTCAGTTCCTCGTCAACCATGGCTGCATATGAAGCCACAAGCACCAGCGATCTCATCAGCAACCTCCCCGACGACGTCCTTCGACAAATCCTCTCATGCCTTCAACTCAAGGATATCATTGCCACCACATTCCTCTCTCGCCGCTGGCGCAACTTCTGGACCTCCTTCCCCGTCCTCGACTTCGACAACTGGCTGCCGGAGAAAGTCACCCTGGCGCTAGTTCTCTACAATGCCCCTGCCGTCCACACCTTCCGGTTCTGCCCCCCGTGCACTCCGACCCCACCCCCAGTCGACTCCTGGATCCACTTTGCTGTCAGACACAATGTCCGCGTTCTTGCTCTTGATACCCTCTTTCCTGCAAAGCTCCACTCCTCGGTGTATTCCTGCAAGTCTTTAGAGGAGTTGGAGTTGAAATCCTTTCAACTCAATCTGCCTCCTTCTGTCAGACTTACTTCTCTCAAGACTCTTCGATTGTATCGGATGACATTAGATGCAAAAGAACTCGACGTTCTGACCTCCGGTTGTCCGGTTCTCGAGGACATGCATCTAGGAGAATGCAACCGAAACTGGCCCCTCAAGATCTACATATCCAATTCCAATCTTAAAAGATTGTGTATACAAGATGATGTTACGTCCATCACACCATATGAGAATGAACTTGAGCTATTTGCTCCCCAGTTACAGTCTCTGACAATCACTGGAAAATTTCGAAAGAGTTACGTTATGAAGAACACGGCATCGCTGGCCTCTGCAAGCCTTGATTTCGATTGGGGTCTGTACAATGAGGGCGAGGTCGAGATTTTGGTGGGACTTCTTCGTCAGGTTTCTCGTGTTAAATCACTAAAACTCTCTAACCGGTGTATTCAGTTACTACCGACTTGTTCCTTCTTAAAATTTAATTCAGAAGATGTTTTATTTCAAATTAATTGCATAAGATGCTTAATACCAACACATTGAATAATTTCATGTTTGTTTTGCTAGGTTTTGTGTCTACGGGAGATCAAAGGTGAAAATCCTCTGCAACTCAGCTGTACGCAGCTGGAACTCACAGTCAGAGGCAATTGGCACCTTCTCGGAATGGTCTATTTGTTAAAGAGCTCCAAACATCTTGAAGATCTTGTTTTGAACACCGATGATGATAGTTGGAACATATTCGCAATGTCGTCTTCTAAAAAACTAACAACTGCTAGAAGAGAATTGTTGGAAGACAAACTGAATGCCAAAAAGAACTCGGAAGTAGAGAATCTCAAGACCATCAAGATAAACGAGTTTATGGGAACGAGATGCTTTTCTATGAGAGGATTGGAATCCATGTCGACAGACAAATTCATCGAGGAACGATCTGAAGAAGTCGATCTCGTACAAGTCCTTCTGAAGGAGTGCCACATGCTTGAGAAAATGGTTGTTAGAATCACTCGGAGAGAATGTTTCTATGAACTTGAATCGAGATCAGAGCTTTCACAGGTTCTATCAAAGAGATTCCAACTCTTGCCAAGGGCCTCGCCACATGCGAATATTCTAGTAATCTAAAGATAGTGATGTAGGAAGCAAAGTCAGACAATTATCAGTTCAAATTTGAGTTTATTTAAGATTTTGTTTTTGGATTCAAATTGGACTCCCATTGAATTTCTCTTTCTTTATTTTGAATTTAGATTACATAGATAGGTTAGGACTCTTTTAAATATTTAGTTTTTCTTTTAGAAATAGGTTATACTTTTCTATTAGGAGTAGTACTCTTTTGTAAGTTTATAAAAAAAACTCTTTAATTTTTTTTAATCAAGTTTTTATCAATTAAATTGAGATTTTCTCTCCAATTACTCGTGGCTTGTGACTCCTTCTACTTGAGAGTTCTTTCAGGATTCATTGGCGTTAGAACGAGATCTAACTAGCGTCATTCGTTTCCCCGCCCAAATGGGAATTATATATAGTTCTTATTTAACCTGTTTACATAAAACTCTTTGGTTTGATTTCTTGTCAATTCTTATTTCCCAAATATTATAACATTTACTGCAACCCAAATTTATTACTACCCCTAGTTGTTTGATATGTGTTGTGATATTCGTGATATGTAATGAAACTCCTGTTTTGTGTTTTGATTCTGCCCCTTCATCAGCAACACAAAGTATTACGTGATAGAAAGTGAAACCTTAAGAAAACAAATTACTATGAGGAATTTGTCATGGTGATTCAGATTTGGGATTTGGATTATATTTGATCATGCAGTTCATATTTGCTTTAATTCATGCTACTCTTCATTCTGTGTAGTTTGCTCTTTTACAATATACCTGGATAAAAGCTTTTACACTACCCAAAGTAACAAGATATCTATCACCTCTTAATGTATCTATATAAACAAAACAATACGTATTAGCCATCATATTCTCAATTTATCCCACCATAAAGACCCAATCTTCCCAAAGGTCAATATGTCAAAGTCCAAGTACTCCCATCCTCTAAATCCTTCCATAAAAATCTCACTGTTTCTGAGAATTTTCACATTGCTGGACTGATGAGATCTCTCTCCGGGCTTAGTCAAAGCTTAAAAACTCTATTTTCGATCTTCTCCTCTACAGAAGTGTCAGGTCTTAAATTAGGAAAATCAATGTTTTAGATATAAGATTTGTTTTCTGATGTTAATCACTTAGAACTCATTAAACAATAGTCAAAATTATTTGAAACTATGTATATTAACAGTTTGAATTCACGACTTTATGACCCATCTATAAGGAAGAGATGAAAAATGGAGTTTTCTAACTCATTGGTGATAGCCTAGAGAGAGGAGCAATTGTATGCACTCACCTATGTAACGCCCCGATCCTAAAGATACGGAGTCGTTATGGCGACGTATATACGCGAGGATAATACCCCACGTATATACACTAAGCCTAAGTTGTAACCCGAACAAGCTATGAATCAGAACTATAATAATCAAGAATCACTGCAATAATACATATAAGACTACACATGATAGCAATGAATAACGGAAAGAAAATGACAGCTGAATAGAAGTCAAAGGTGATATACAGGAATCAAAGAATAATAACAAGAATGAAATGCAAGTATACCAGAATCAAGGGGAGAGGACCCAAGCTCCTCGCCAGACGTACCGTCTCATCGAACACCTGCACATTAGAACAACCGTCCAATAGCTGGACGTGCAAATCCAGGGTCGTCAGAATGCGACCATAATGAGTGTGTGTGTAAAGGGAAACAGCTCGTGCAGAAGAAACCATGTGCATATATAATAATAAGGACAACTGCAGATAGAAAGACTAAATAACACAATAAATAACTGAACAGTAATACATATGATAACAACATGAATACAGATAGCAGTCAAATGGCACAACTGTAAATATACCATCAATGTCAAATAGGTATCCATCACATGTCACTAAACTGGTATCCAAGTCTGGTCATAAGTCTGGTCCTGATTACAATCATGTGGTCCTGGTTACAATCATGTATACAGTCATGTGTCATAAGGCGGGGTAACCATTCAGGGTATAACACAATGTGTTCATTCAATTCATTCAATAACAATCAGTAATGTTCTACGTTATCTTTATCACTTCCCACCGGCGTCCCACAACATCTGACAGTTCACCCTGGAGCCCGCACATCCAGTAGAACTCATCCGAACTCCGATATGCGGGTATCATTGTTCGAATAGGAAAAGAGAACCAAATAACATGCATCCTAGGGGTTATCATCATACAAGTGCGTGTGGATGCTAATAGGCACTGAGAATGCAATATCACGCTAACACCAGGCGTCACGTACAATAGATAGCCCTACAGATTCAAGAGGTGGCCCCCACCATGTGTATGGTGTGGCACTTTGCTCCGTGTGGCACTTTGCTCTGAGGGAAACAAGATTCTGGAGGTGGCCCCCGTGGATTCAAGAGGTGGCCCCCACCATGTGTATGGTGTGGCACTTTGCTCCACGTGGCACTTAGTTCCTTTCAAGATCCGCCGGACGCTAGCACGATTGTGGGATACATCCTCGTCAATCCCGACACCAGGCGGCAAACCGCCGGACGCCGGTTTGACTGTGCTATTAACAGGTCAGCAGTGCATGGGACATGGATACAGGGGGTACAGGAGTACTAGATGTCAAGTAACAGTGATACAGTCATATGTCAAGGTCCAGTGAAAGGTGTCTAGTGTACAATCAGTTAGGTAATGCCATCAGTAACAATCAATACCTTATGCCATTTCAATTACTGGGATGCTACGGGACGGTAACTATATCAGTACAGTAATAATCAATCAGTAATCGTATACACGGTGAACAATATCAGTAACAGTAACAGTAACAGTAACCGTGTATACGATGAACAATAGGACTGTACCGTGGTTACGGTCAAACATTCATTTCCCAGTAACTTTCAATAACATGGACATAAATAATAGTAACAGTCTAGACACTGATCCTCAAGTCACCAATAACAGAGATCAAATAGTAAAAGCTATCAAACTCTGAATATATATAAAATCACCGATATTGCCAATTCACTCTCACAATAATTATGTCCATATCACTGAGTAACCCAGTCTCTAACATCACAACAAGTCCATATCAATATCTGAATGAGTCATCACCAATAAAAGAATATCAAGTCTAGAAAGTCCCCTACATGAAGTATATTAACTCATCTTAATGCATATCAGGTTTAATCATAAAGAATGTAAATCCAATATCATCTATAACACAAGTCCAGTCCAACTCTGAATAAGTTCATGTACCAATCCAATCGTCATTATCTTTTAGTAAGGTAAGTGCACATCCAATATGTCCTCGATCAACTGCAATATAGAATAGCTACTACTGATACTTAACATCAACAATATATCATCTAATGAATCTCATATGCCAACAACGTCAATCTCATCTCAAGACAAGTCAGGCTCCAATATAAGGAATATAGGTTCTGGATAACCTCCAACTCAAGATCAATCTAAGTCACAACTCAACTAATAGGGTCATATCTGATATGTCCTCAACACTCAACTAATAAAGTCACGTCCAATTACTGATCTTCATTCTATGTAAATAACATAAGTCCAGATCAATCCAAAGTTATTACAACCAACTCATATTCCAATAGTTCCATAATCATCAAGTTTCATTACACATCTAGTAATCTGATTCGATAATTGTTGTTCTAACATATAACCATAATCAGGCACAGCTCTCTCACTCTAACAATCTAATCTGATTCCCAAATCTTCACCATCTCCACTTCTATTAATGATCAGTCATAATGTCCAACACTCGGTATCACAACATATCATATACATGCATCTGAGTTCTATCATTATAAGTCTAGTCATTACCACCAATATCCATCTCTAGAAATCATGTACCTCCATCAATAATCATCACATAAACTAAAGGTAAAGTCTACAATCCATAAGATAGCTAAACATAGCCTTCAGCCAATAATTAGTCGACTAGGGTTATGGGGTTAGTCGACTACACACACTATTAGTCGACTACTAATAATGCCAAGTCGACTAACAGGGGAGAAACAGAGAACCCAACAATTCTTGGAAATTATACTAGTCGACTAGGGTTCTGGGGTTAGTCGACTAACAGGGATGTTAGTCGACTATAAACATGGGTAAGTCGACTAATCTGCCTGCAACCTGACACTGCAATTGTAACGCCCCGATCCTAAAGATACGGAGACGTTATGGCGACGTATATACGCGAGGATAATACCCCACGTATATACGCTAAGCCTCAATTGTAACCTGAACAAGCTATAAATCGGAAGCATAATGATCAAAGAACACTGCAATAATACATATAAGACTACACATGATAGCAATGAATAACAGGAAGAAAATGACAGCTAAATAGAAGTCAAAGGTGATATACAGGAATCAAAGAATAATAATAAGAATAAAATGCAAGTATACCAGAATCAAAGGGAGAGGACCCAAGCTCCTCGTAAAGCGTACCGCCTCATCAAACACCTGCACATTAGAAACAATCGTCCAATAGCTGGACGTGCAAATCCAGGGTCGTCAGAACGCGACCATAATGAGTGTGTGTGTAAAGGGGAAACAGCTCGTGCAGAAGAAACCATGTGCATATATAATAATAAGGACAACTGCAGATAGAAAGACTAAATAACACAATAAATAACTGAACAGTAACACATATGATGAAGACATGAATACAGATAGCAGTCAAATGGCACAACTGTAAATATGCAATCAATGTCAAATAGGTATCCATCACATGTCACTAAACTGGTATCCAAGTCTGGTCATAAGTCTGGTCCTGGTTACAATCATGTGGTCCTGGTTACAATCATGTGGTCCTGGTTACAATCATGTATACAGTCATGTGTCATAAGGCAGGGTAACCATTCAGGGTATAACACAATGTGTTCATTCAATTCATTCAATAACAATCAACAACATTCTACGTTATCTTTGTCACTTTCCCACCGGCGTCCCACGACATCCGACAGTTCACCCTGGAGCCCGCACATCCAGTAGAACTCATTCGAACTCCGATATGCGGGTATCATTGTTCGAATAGGGAAAGAGAACCAAATAATATGAGTCCTAGGAGTTATCATCATACAAGTGCGTGTGGATGCTAATAGGCACTGAGAATGCAATATCACGCTAACACCATGTGGCACAGTCAGTAAATGGCCCTGCAGATTCAAGAGGTGGCCCCCACAGATTCAAGAGGTGGCCCCCACCACGTATGTAGTGTGGCACTTTGCTCCGTGTGGCACTTTGCTCTGAGGGGAATGGATTCTAGAGGTGGCCCCCACGGATTCAAGAGGTGGCCCCCACCATGTGTATGATGTGGCACTTTGTTCCGTGTGGCACTTAGTTCCATTCAAGATCCGCCGGACGCTAGCACGATTGTAGGATACATCCTCGTCAATCCCGACACCAGGCGGCAAAACCGCCGGACGCCGGTTTTGACTGTGCTATTAACAGGTCAACATTGCATGGGACATGGATACAGTGGGTACAGGAGTACTAGATGTCAAGTAACAGTGATACAGTCATATGCCAAGGTCCAGTAAAAGGTGTCTAGTGTGCAATCAGTCAGGTAATGCCATCAGTAATAATCAATACCTTATGCCATTTCAATTACTGGGATGCTACGGGACGGTAACAATATCAGTACAGTAACAGTCAATCAGTAATCGTATACACGGTGAACAATATCAGTAACAGTAACAGTAACAGTAACAGTAACAGTAACCGTGTATACGATGAACAATAGGGCTGTACTCTGGTTACAGTCAAACAATCATTTCCCAGTAACTTCAATGACATGGATACAAAAATAACCGTAACAGTCTAGCTACTGCTCAATAAACAGTCTCAACCAATCTGATCATAATCTCACCCATCCATACTAAAGAGATATCATTACTATTCCATCAACTTATATTCTCAATATAATCCTCATGAGTCATTAAGTATCAGTCAGTATCAGTGTAATCCAAAATGGTAACTACCATATCAAAGAACCTGTAATTAGTCCTCTCCTCAATACCAATATGTTCTAATCCTATAACCCTCAATAACTGAGATCAAATAATAACTGTTATCAAACTCCAAGATATAGGTCGCTGATATCGACTAGATTACTATCGTCATAACTCAATCTCTATCAATAGGTGTAATCAATAACTATGCATGTCCTCGAGATCAACAAGTCAAACACATACCCCAATCATATTAAATAAGAAACATCCTCAAACACATGTAATCTAGAATATCTACTCAACTACTTCAGTCATACCTGATATGTCCTCAAATACTCACTAATAAAGACATTTCTAACTACTGATCATCATTCAATGTAAATAACATAAGTCCCAGGTCAATCCAAAGTCAACACAACCAACTCATGATTCCCAATAGTCATATTATCATCAATTATCAATTTACATCAATGATTCTGATATAATAATTGTCATTCCAACATATATCCATATTCAAGCTCCGCTCTCTCACTCTAACAATTCAATCTGATTTCCAAATCCTCAAAGGTTCACACTTCTATTAAGATCAAACATGATATCCCAATACTCGGTATCACAACATATACATGCATCTAAGTTCTATTAGATCAAGTCATTACCACCAATATCCATCTCAATTACCCTCATGCTACATCCTGATATGTCTACAACAATACTCTAGATATACATAGGACAAACATGGGGGTTCTAACATGTATCAAGAATTATGCATATCATATTCCTATACATCCAACATGTAAATAAACGGGAGATGACCGTCCACCTTCACGCTCGGCGATCTCCACACATAAACATGTAACATAAGAAATCTACTCAACAATTACATAACATATAAAATAATATCTGCGGTCACTTAATAAATAAAGAGAGAGAGAGAAAGAGAGAGAGACACTCACTTGGGAAACCTGCACGTTACCGGGCGAGTCGCCGTTACGGTCGCTATGGTGCCGCTCTTCGCTGTCGGACTGCATGGGAGGGTAGTCAGGGTGCTGGGGAAGGCCCAGCTGCAAGCTGGTGATCTCGCGCTCGCCGGAAGGGCCTGGATTTGCCGCTCGCCTGAACTTGCGCACGCCAATGCAACACACCCATCTATACAATGAATAGAAACACATGCATATAAATCATGCATACCTATACATGATTATACATAAACACATGCATACATATCTAAATTAATAAATACATACTACTAACTATAAATACCTATTCATTAATTAATATGCATGCACAAATAAGTATCTATAACACCCATACATGCACATAATGTAGACACACATGATAACTCACACTAATTTATTAACATGTAATTAATTAAAATAATATAAAAATACCTTTAATAAAACTCACTCATGCATGCATGCAAAAACCCAAGGCACTCACGCACACACACACAATCTCACACATTTATATAACTTTTTAATTATTACACAAATGCCACCACACAATAAAATGTAAAGCTAACCTCGAGCCGATTTGCGGCGCACCGACGGAGGCTCCGATGGAGGCGTACGGGGTCGCGGAGAGTGTCGTTGGATAGAGCAACTCGCCGCGAAGGGCGTGGGGTGCGTACGCGCTCGCCGACGACGATCAACGGCATCCCGCGGAGAGTCCGAAAATAGCTCGGAGTAAGGATTTTTGCCGCGCACACATAAATACACCACATGAAAAAACATATATTATTTCATTAATATTACATTCATTAATATAATATTTAATATAATGTACAAGCACCTTTAATAAAACCCACTTTATGTATGCAACATTAATAAAGGGGGAAAGAGGGAGATTACTCACGGCTTGAGGAGATGGCTTGGTGCTGTCCATGATACTCAGCCAAAGGATGGAGAAGGACGTGATGCGGCCTGGCTCACGGCCTGGTGGGAGCAGCAGGCTTGGCCAATGGGATGAACCCGGCCATGGCCATAGGTTGGCTTGCGGCAGGAAGGTTGGAGGGTGAAATATGCTGTTGGGGTGAAGCACGAACGGACTTCGACGGAGGCCGATGAACTTCGATGGAGAGGATCCGCTCGCCACAGATCTGCCGTGGGCTGTACTGCCGCTGCGCATCAAGGAGAAGATCCGGTTGTGTTGCCGGCCAAGATGGGAGTATGCTCCGGCTCCGGCGATGGCGAGGAGGAGCTCCAGCAAGCCATGGAGTGGGTGAGGTTTAAGATGGTGCTGCTGGAGGGGAATCTGCTGATGGATCGGCCATCGAGGGGGAGGTGCGGCTTGGGAGAAGAGAAGATAGATTAGGATTTGATTTTTAGTTTAGGTTTAGAAGTTAGGATTTATTTATAGGATGGGTTATTGGGTTTTGGGAGAATAACTCAAATAATAATAAATAGAAATAACTATAATAATATTAATAATCAATAGTGACACCAAAAATAGTAGGCAAAATACTAAGAAAGGTAATTAGTCATCACCACAGAAATAAATACAAATAAATGCTAATAACTCTATACTAATAATAAAAGGTAATAATAGTAATCCTAATTAATAATAATAATGACAATAATAATAGCAGCACTAAATAGAATAAATAATAACCTTAATGAATAATGAGAATACTAATTAAGTTAACAATTAATAATAATAATGGCAAACATAAAATATCAAATTACCAATTATTATCTCAAAAGAATTTCCATACTTAATAATAATAATCTCAGTAAATAATAAATCAACTTGATTCATTAAAATACTCGGTAAATAAAAATGTAATAAATACCTAAAGAAAATAAAATACAGTACTATTAGGTTAGGGATATTACAGCAATTGATCCTGCACAATATTCTCAATCTCCACATCTTCTCAATTACTCTCATGCTACATCCTGATATGTCTACAATGATATTCCAAACTCCCATATGATGAACATAGGTTCCCACATAATATATGTACATATATATATATGTACAAGTCATATATCTATGCATAAAACATCCAACATGAAACTAAAGGGATGACGATCGCATCCAAACGTAAAGATCTACGCACGAATAATAATATGACGCATCAAAGGATTCATAAAACATACACAAGACATTTACAATTACTCCAATTAAAGAATAGGAGAGAGATAGCGAGAAACACTCACATTGGGAAACCTGCACGTTACCGGGCGAGTCGCCGTTACGGTCGCCGTGGCGCCGCTCTTCGCTGTCGGACTGCATAGGACGGTAGCCAGGGTCCTGGGGAAGACCTGGCTGCAATCTGGAGGTCTCGCGCTTGCCGAAAGGGCTTGGAATCGCCGCTCGCTCGCTGCCTGTGCTGCTGGTCTGGTTCTGGATCTTCTGCGCGTAGCCGGGCGAGTCGCTGCCGCGGTCGCTGTGGTGTCGTTCCTCGCCAACGGACTGCATGGGAGGGTGGCCAAGACACTGGAGAAGGTCACCGCGCTTGTCTCCGACGAAGGTCTGACGTAGATTAGGAGAACGACCAGCTCGCCCGAACTTGCGCAGATCTGGATCTGCTGCAGATTTGGGCTGTTCCTCGCTGTCCTGCTGCGCGCTGATGATCGTCTGGCTGTTGGGAAGCGCCAGGACAGGGCAGCATCAAGGGGAATGACCCGGCCTGAGGTGGAGAGGTGCAGATCTCGCCGGAGGGGCCTGGAATTGCCGCTGTCGAGGGCTGTGCGCTGCAGGGGAGGAAGAGATCTGCTGGAGGCTGCAAATCTGGAATTGCTCGCCGCTGTTGATGGATCTTCTGGGCTACTGTTGAGGGGTCTGCTGGGGCGCCATGGAGTTGCTGCCGCGCTGGGAAACTTGGCTGTTGTGCTGCCAAGGGAAAGGAGGTTCAGCTGTAGGTGGAGGGGCAGCCACAGGGGGCGGATCTCGCCGGAGGTGCTTGCTGCAAAGGGGGCTGCCTGACTGCACGGATCTGTTGCAGATCTGGCTGCGCTGGTGGACGGCAGGGAGGATCCGGGGTTGTCGAGAGCTGTGCACACGGGGCTGCTGCTGAATGACTGTTCCTCGCTGCTGTTGGCTGGAGGACGGGGCACCTGCTGGTTGTCGCCGGAGAGGAGCAAGGGAGAGCGGCTTGGGGCTGGTGCTCGGCTGCTGGACTGCCGAACCTGCAGGCTGGATCTGCAGCAAGGAGAAAATGGGGGCGGTGCTCGGCCTGGAGATGAGGGCTGGTGGTTTGCAATGGAGAGGAGGAAGATGAAGACTGGGGAGTTGTGTTGCGGCTGTGTTGTGGGGAGAAGAAGATTAGGGTTAGTGTCTAGGTTTAGGTTTAGGATTATATAAATAGGATGGGTATTGGATTAAGGGTTGCGGGTTTGCTCCTAATAGGTAAGTGGGTCTGGATCCAATTAGATAAATATTGGGTATAGGATTTGTGACAACTGTTGTGGGTTGGGCTCCAAATAGCAAACGGGCAATAAGATATATAATGGATAAGAAAATATATTGAATTAGGCTAAAGAAAGGAAGCACCACCTGAACGAGCAACGTTAGTATTAATGCCAATATAAATAAATAAATAAGGAGTTAACACCAATAATAATAATAAAATAATTAACCACGAAAAGATAATAGAAATATCCACTACCAATAATATCAATCAATATTCGTAATAGCAACAAATAATGATCATAATAAAATAATAATATTGGTAAATATAAAATGTCACATTACCATTTACTGTCTGAAAATAATTTGCATACTCAACAATAATAATCAAGAGAGAAATAAATTAACTTGATTAAAAAAATAATCGGTAAATCAAAATAAATACTTGTGGAAAATTAAAATACAGTATTATTAGATTAGGGGTATTACATTCTACCCACCTTAATAAAAATTTCGTCCTCGAAATTCAAATAAGGTAGGGAATAGTAAAAATCAAGGATCAAAAGAGGACACAACAATCTTCCACGTTGCCTCGTTGGGACACCACGATTCCGCTGCGCACTCTGATCTCTGCTACCAGCTTCAACATGGAGTAACCGATCTCAAGAGATAGAATTAGGAGAAATGAATAGGAAGAAAGGATGAAATCAAGATGGACATCCAAATCACTCTAATTGAAGTGTTGGAATCATGAATATCAACAGATCAAAAACGAAATTCCAAAGGGAGGATGATCAATTCCCAAATGGAGTCAATATTATCACGTGAATAGTATATGTATATTGCAGTGTCAACATAACTGTCTCAGGTTACAGGTAGGAACTAGGTTCTCTTTTATGTCGAACCTAGGCTCTGATACCACTCTGTAACGCCCCGATCCTAAAGATACGGAGTCGTTATGGCGACGTATATACGCGAGGATAATACCCCACGTATATACGCTAAGCCTGAGTTGTAACCCGAATAAGCTATGAATCAGAAATATAATAATCAAGAATCACTGCAATAATACATATAAGACTACACATGATAGCAATGAATAACGGGAAGAAAATGACAGCTGAATAGAAGTCAAAGGTGATATACAGGAATCAAAGAATAATAACAAGAATGAAATGCAAGTATACCAGAATCAAGGGGAGAGGACCCAAGCTCCTCGCCAGACGTACCGTCTCATCGAACACCTGCACATTAGAACAACCGTCCAATAGCTGGACGTGCAAATCCAGGGTCGTCAGAATGCGACCATAATGAGTGTGTGTGTAAAGGGGAAACAGCTCGTGCAGAAGAAACCATGTGCATATATAATAATAAGGACAACTGCAGATAGAAAGACTAAATAACACAATAAATAACTGAACAGTAATACATATGATAACAACATGAATACAGATAGCAGTCAAATGGCACAACTGTAAATATACCATCAATGTCAAATAGGTATCCATCACATGTCACTAAACTGGTATCCAAGTCTGGTCATAAGTCTGGTCCTGATTACAATCATGTGGTCCTGGTTACAATCATGTATACAGTCATGTGTCATAAGGCAGGGTAACCATTCAGGGTATAACACAATGTGTTCATTCAATTCATTCAATAACAATCAGTAATGTTCTACGTTATCTTTATCACTTTCGCACCGGCGTCCCACAACATCCGACTGTTCACCCTGGAGCCCGCACATCCAGTAGAACTCATCCGAACTCCGATATGCGGGTATCATTGTTCGAATAGGGAAAGAGAACCAAATAACATGCATCCTAGGGGTTATCATCATACAAGTGCGTGTGGATGCTAATAGGCACTGAGAATGCAATATCACGCTAACACCAGGCGTCACGTACAATAGATAGCCCTACAGATTCAAGAGGTGGCCCCCACAGATTCAAGAGGTGGCCCCCACCATGTGTATGGTGTGGCACTTTGCTCCGTGTGGCACTTTGCTCTGAGGGAAACAGGATTCTAGAGGTGGCCCCCGTGGATTCAAGAGGTGGCCCCCACCATGTGTATGGTGTGGCACTTTGCTCCACGTGGCACTTAGTTCCTTTCAAGATCCGCCGGACGCTAGCACGATTGTGGGATACATCCTCGTCAATCCCGACACCAGGCGGCAAACCGCCGGACACCGGTTTGACTGTGCTATTAACAGGTCAACAGTGCATGGGACATGGATACAGGGGGTACAGGAGTACTAGATGTCAAGTAACAGTGATACAGTCATATGTCAAGGTCCAGTGAAAGGTGTCTAGTGTACAATCAGTTAGGTAATGCCATCAGTAACAATCAATACCTTATGCCATTTCAATTACTGGGATGCTACGGGACGGTAACAATATCAGTACAATAATAATCAATCAGTAATCGTATACACGGTGAACAATATCAGTAACAGTAACAGTAACAGTAACAGTAACCGTGTATACGATGAACAATAGGACTGTACCGTGGTTACGGTCAAACATTCATTTCCCAGTAACTTTCAATAACATGGACATAAATAACAGTAACAGTCTAGACACTGATCCTCAAGTCACCAATAACAGAGATCAAATAGTAAAAGCTATCAAACTCTGAATATATATAAAATCACCGATATTGCCAATTCACTCTCACAATAATTATATCCATATCACTGAGTAATCCAGTCTCTAACATCACAACAAGTCCATATCAATATCTGAATGAGTCATCACCAATAAAAGAATATCAAGTCTAGAAAGTCCCCTACATGAAGTATATCAACTCATCTTAATGCATATCAGGTTTAATCATAAAGAATGTAAATCCAATATCATCTATAACACAAGTCCAGTCCAACTCTGAATAAGTTCATGTACCAATCCAATCGTCATTATCTTTTAGTAAGGTAAGTGCACATCCAATATGTCCTCGATCAACTGCAATATAGAATAGCTACTACTGATACTTAACATCAACAACATATCATCTAATGAATCTCATATGCCAACAACGTCAATCTCATCTCAAGACAAGTCAGGCTCCAATATAAGGAATATAGGTTCTGGATAACCTCCAACTCAAGATGAATCTAAGTCACAACTCAACTAATAGGGTCATATCTGATATGTCCTCAACACTCAACTAATAAAGTCACGTCCAATTACTGATCTTCATTCTATGTAAATAACATAAGTCCAGATCAATCCAAAGTTATTACAACCAACTCATATTCCAATAGTTCCATAATCATCAAGTTTCATTACACATCTAGTAATCTGATTCGATAATTGTTGTTCTAACATATAACCATAATCAGGCACAGCTCTCTCACTCTAACAATCTAATCTGATTCCCAAATCTTCACCATCTCCACTTCTATTAATGATCAGTCATAATGTCCAACACTCGGTATCACAACATATCATATACATGCATCTGAGTTCTATCATTATAAGTCTAGTCATTACCACCAATATCCATCTCTAGAAATCATGTACCTCCATCAATAATCATCACATAAACTAAAGGTAAAGTCTACAATCCATAAGATAGCTAAACATAGCCTTCAGCCAATAATTAGTCGACTAGGGTTATGGGGTTAGTCGACTACACACACTATTAGTCGACTACTAATAATGCCAAGTCGACTAACAGGGGAGAAACAGAGAACCCAACAATTCCTGGAAATTATACTAGTCGACTAGGGTTCTGGGGTTAGTCGACTAACAGGGATGTTAGTCGACTATAAACATGGGTAAGTCGACTAATCTGCCTGCAACCTGACACTGCAATTGATCCTGCACAATATTCTCAATCTCCACATCTTCTCAATTACTCTCATGCTACATCCTGATATGTCTACAATGATATTCCAAACTCCCATATGATGAACATAGGGTCCCAACATAATATATGTACATATATATATATATATACAAGTCATATATCTATGCATAAAACATCCAACATGAAACTAAAGGGATGACGATCGCATCCAAACGTAAAGATCTACGCACGAATAATAATATGACGCATCAAAGGATTCATAAAACATACACAAGACATTTACAATTACTCCAATTAAAGAATGGGAGAGAGATAGCGAGAAACACTCACATTGGGAAACCTGCACGTTACCGGGCGAGTCGCCGTTACGGTCGCCGTGGAGCCGCTCTTCGCTGTCGGACTGCATAGGACGGTAGCCAGGATCCTGGGGAAGACCTGGCTGCAATCTGGAGGTCTCGCACTCGCCGGAAGGGCCTGGAATCGCCGCTCGCTTGCTGCCTGTGCTGCTGGTCTGGTTCTGGATCTGCTGTGCGCGTCGCCGGGCGAGTCGCTGCCGCGGTCGCTGTGGTGTCGTTCCTCGCCAACGGACTGCATGGGAGGGTGGCCAAGACACTGGAGAAGGTCACCGCGCTGGTCTCCGACGAAGGTCTGACGTAGATCAGGAGAACGACCAGCTCGCCCGAACTTGCGCAGATCTGGATCTGCTGCAGATTTGGGTTGTTCCTCGCTGTCCTGCTGCGCGCTGATGATCGTCTGGCTGTTGGGAAGCGCCAGGA